>UCOJ01000415.1:0-110150 GCA_900474305.1 Cecidostiba fungosa
GTTCATACACGGTGTATAAGAGAGGCGGGGGGGGGGGGGGACAGGGCGGAAAACGCGCGAACACCATCATCGGCTCTCCCTGACGAAAACACCACAGAAATATTGTACAAGACGTTACTTTTTTTCCTCGTTTACACCGTACGTAGATATACATATATGATTATCGTTATATAATAATATAAATATTACATTATAGAGAGAGATATATCCTACGCAATTTTATCGTTATCATATAGAGAGAACAAATATATAGAAACAACAATCGCAAATGCGCGCGAAATACATAAGGATCCACGTATATATCGATTATTTGTTTATATCAATATCGATTAAAAATTAATTAAGTTTACCATTTAATTAATTATAATTAACGTGATTGGCAACACAATTAAGCGTATATCAGAGCAGCTAAGTTTTACGGTCAGTTTCCCTCCATACTTGTCGGATTTTTTCTTATCCTCTCACTTTTACACGTTTATTCTATTCATCCGAATTGAACATCGACAGCTCGTATTATTTCGTTAATTTTATTATTTTTTTATCATTGGCTTTGCGAACGCGCAGAATCTCCTCTGCCCGAATTTCCCTCGACTCCTCGCTCAAATAAGCCCCTCGTCATCGTCGGCGATACTCCTCTACGAATTTTCCTAATTTTTTTTGTATTATTCTTTTATTTTTTTACTCAATTAAATTTGTATGTATCACGTATAGCAAATTGCCATATTTTTTTTATTTTTCATCTAATGGAAGAGACGATTGTTTTGTTTTATCCTCGTACTTATACTTGTTTGTTTGCTTGGGACACCCTCTTACTCACACGGTTAATTGATTAAAACATTTGAGTGTAATTGCTGAGCAACAGACGTCTCGGGACATCACCTCGTGCCCGTCTTTTTATTTTTGAATTCCTCATATCATTTGTACGTTTTCACAGCTCGCAGCAACGTTGATTGTTTAATTGTGGAGTGTACATGTATAATATGCGTGTCGGGATTTATTTGTATTTTATTTTATTTTTTGTGTTTCGTAAAAAAGGCGCGCTTCGCGACGCTCTGAAAAATACGAAAGCGGGCGTATAGCATAGTGTACGTGTTTGCAATTCAGTGTCATAAGCGATGGCTTTTATATTGATGGGGTTGTCACACATCACACATTATCATCAAGATCTATTCTCGGGCGAACGGCTGTTTGTTTTTCACAATATAAGTATCGGAACGAAAGAAGGCTTTTCTCGACTCGGAGAAAAATCGACGAGTTCAAAGACGAAAGAAGGAACATGGAACCTGCGGAACGACAATCTCCAGACATTTTTCTCTCTCGGAGTGTGTGTTGTTTTCCGTCAGACTGTTTTAATAGGTGATTCGTTATTCTTTCCCTCGTTTTATTTTTCTTCATTATCAATCGTTATTATTATTATTATGATTATTATTATTATTTTTATTATTATTATTATTATTATATCACGAGCGAATGAGTAACCAAAGCAGTATACAAGTAAAGAGAGCTCGCGAATAATGCCCACAAGAAGATTCTCTCTCTCTCTCTCTGTCATACGTATATTATAATATGTATTCGTAAAAGAGAAGGAACGAAACGCGACCCTCGATTATTGTAGCGATCGATTGCTCTTATTCCGACAATTCCGTCCTTCGAAAAAGAAGCGAGTATTTTTAGCGACTATCCCTCGTGTGTTTGTGTGCTTATGTGTGTGTGTGTGTGTGTGTGTGTGTGTGTGTGTGTGTTCGTCTGAATATGCTCTAAAAATATGTTCACATTGATATTTTAAACATTGTTCCCTCGTAGGCGTTTATTTATTTTAAATTTTTCTGTCGCTTTTACTTTTTTTGGCTTTGAGAACGAACGGCGATAAGATTCGCATGTGTCTCACTCGCATCATCTCACATGTATACGTTACACAATGAAAAGTTTATGAGAATACTTGATCGTCAGTGTTTTGTATTGTTTGAATTCAGTTGTTTTGGACAGTGTGTTTTGCGCCGAGACTCGGTTATAGTTTTTGTTTCTCGTTTGTTTGTTTTTTCTTTTTACATTATTGCACAGGAGAACAGAACCGAAACTGCAAACTCTTTCTTCGACGATGGATGCGCAAGGAAAGCAAAAGTTTACAAAAAAAATATAGAAAAAAACAAGTTATTAACAGAACATTTTTTAAACGAGGTAGCACGTTCTTCTAACTAAAAGAGAAGGTAATTTCGACTATTTGCACATATCGACTATAATATTTTCTTACTTAAGAAACGAAGAAAAATAAACGAATCTCTCGTCTCGTTGTAATTATTAATATTCAAGAACCGGATGACTCTCGTATTAATCAGGTACTGGGTTGGGGTTTTTTTCGAAATCAGGACTTGGGCTTGAAAAACAAAGATCGACGTTTTTGTTTTTGCTTATTTTTTTTCTTCATCTTTCGTTATTACATCATTAATCAAGACGACTCTGTTCTACAATCTTAAAATATTACTCGCCTATCGGAGTATTTCTATACGTGTCTCTCTCTCTCTCTTTCTCACGTTAAAATGAATAAAACACCGCACGTTCGACTATAATGGCCTTAAGTAACTGCAATTTAGATTTGAGTCTTTCGTTTACTTTCACACTAGACTTCGCAATTATTACTTGGTTTGATATTTTCTTTGAAAAACTTCACTCTGTCTCTCTTTCTCTCTCTTCCTTTCACACTCACTCTTGTACTCGTACATGATTAGGTGCACTTTTTTTTAATTTAATTTCTCATTTGTTAACCGCTTAATTAATTAATATACTCGTTTACAACACCACACGTTCGCGCTTTTCTTCTTTTTTTTCTTTGATAAGTATTAGGAATCACGAGATCACAGATTCGAAGAGCACGATTTCATCCGAACGTTAGCTCTTTCTTCACACAATCATGATTCCATCGATATTTATTTATTTTATTTATTTTTTGACAAAAAAAAGAAACTTACGTCCCGTCTCTTTTCGCGATCTTTAAATGCTAAAGGCGAACCGGCTTGGCGTTTTCGTCGAGAGATAATATTCGCGCACGAAATGCCCCTACTCTGTCGTAAAGAATTTTCGGCGTTGTGTTTCATTTTGTTTTTTATTTTTTAAGAAAATACTTTAGTTTGCTTCGTTAGTCGTTCTGTTTTTTTATACATTTCTTGTGTCTTTTAAAAAAATATCGCGTTCGGAAAAAAGAAGTCCGATAATTGAGCTTGTGCTTATTCGTTTGGTCGTTTGTTCGCTTCGTATTTTGTTTCATCATATAGTAATTGTCCTTCGTACGATGATTTGCTAATAATCCGTTTTGCATAATATGTGTGTATATTTATATGACTGACTCGCCGATTGGAATGAATTATTATTATTATTCGTTTCTCTGTCTCTAATGCGCATCGATACGTATACAATAGAGGAAGGAAAATGCCGTAGACGCGATATAAATATGCGAGAAAAATACTATTATTTCGAGATTACATTATTGACAAAAACGAGATGTTTTGTTTTATTATCGTTTGTATCGCTATAAAATATAAATACTATCAAGACGGAGCTCGTGTGTAGTTTGTTTCTCTATATTGTTTAACTGTCTTTTTATCCTTCGACGGGATTCGTTTGCGCGCGAAATTCGAATATGAGGCAACAAAAAAATCACACGGAATACATCAGTATTACAGTGTAACACGACGCAGGTTTCGAATGTGTGTAAATATCGAATGCACGCGGGGAACGAAAAAAAAGAACAAAAATTTACGTGTTGTTTTATTGTCCTGTGACGGCGGCGGGGCGGCGACGTGCTTCGAAAGTGCCAGGAACGTGAAAGAGCCCGTTTCCGAGGTGCATGGCAAATAAGCTATATATATATTTTTTTTTTCACAATATATATATCGTTGGTTTACATAGTTTAATATGTATATTATATACCCTTATAGCAATGATTATTATACACGCTATTACGCATTATTAATCTACATGTATGTGTGTATGTGTTTACGTAAAACCTATTATATCGTATTATACGAGCTTCGAGCTCATAATTTTTTTTTTATAGTCGAAAAAAAGGGGATACAGGGGGACAGCACGAGCCTATCGGAAGTTCTCCCGCTTTTTTTCATTACATAATACGGCTAATACTAGATTTGAACTGTCTTCGATATCCATCGTCGAGAATTGCAGCGATCGTCGTGCGTAGTTTGCATTTTTTTTTCTACACACATACACACAGAGTCTCCGAAATGGGAGTAAGGAGGATGTCGAGTCTCGGCGCGTCTTATTGTATGTCTTGCAGTTTTATTATATAGTTTAGTCGAAGGTCAACCGATATTCATCATGTTTCTATGCTTGTCTCCTTTTTTCATTTACAGATCGATGCGCCGTTTGTCTTCTTTTTTTTATTTTTGCTATTAAAATGCGATTTAAAAAAAATATTATCCTGTGTGTACACCTCTGGCGATGAGAAATTCGTTTAAGGCTAGTATCGATACTTCGTCGTAGAAAATAAGGTGTTGCTCTTTTATACTTTTGTCTTTTATTTTTTCGGCAATGTCATTCCGCGAACGAGTATATTTTTTCATTGTCTCTACGGAATAGTACATATATAATAGTTTGTTGAACAATATGTGTGTATGTGTGTGGTATGACCCGCTAAGGAAAAGATCGACAATGTACGCGTACGATAATATCGACTCGATTTGTTTTATTACTGTATAGCAGAATCCGTGTGTTTCATTGTCATTTCCGTTTTTTTTTTTTTTTTTTTTGTTTTGTATTGTTTTTAGGTATGTATAGGCACGCGCTAGCGTATATATCGACACGATCGCGATCCACCCGCCCGACAATTCGCAGCAGCAATAATTAATAATAACAGTGTATACCACTGTTACGACGTATCCCCATAAAATCATAGTGATATATAATTAATTAATTACATTATAATGATAATGATAATAATCCTAGAAAACAACGTCTCTCGTCGGACAAGACACGAGAATATCACATAGCGGGTGTTTATTATTTTTTTGTCGATTTTTGTAGTGTTTTTTTTTCTTAATTCATCTTGTTGTCGCCTTAAATCTTAGTGTGTGTACGTGTTTCTTACTTAAAAATCTAAAAGACCTCACTCGTCAAAAAAAGAAAAAAAATATTAAAGCCCCCTTTTAAAATTCCCTTAAGCGCTAGTTCATTATTCCTTTTTTTTTTCTATTCTGTAAAACAGAGCCGCGTTCCGTTTAGCTATAATGAATTAGTACTAATGATCGCAATTTGTGTGTTACAAGTTTGCTTTCTCTTATTTATGCTAGTTGTGAATTGTGTTCTCGAGAAAACCCTCTTCATGAAAACAACGACGACGACGACGTGGCTGATTTGGTCTCTCGACACTTGCTAACGCACAAACAACCTCTCAGCATATCAGTCGAGGAACTTGACTGGACATTGACAAAACTCTGACCAAGTTTGATATGGATCGTTGTCCCGACGCGTGTGTGATGATTATTTTTTTTTTCTTTTTCGTCGTCGAGTGACTATAAAAGTTCCATTCTATTGACTAGGATCAAATAACGCGAGAGAAAATTCGAAATTCACAGTTCCTCGGAATGATCATCGGCCGAAGCGGGTAGGTATCCTTTTTAGTACGTATAGAGACAATGAAGAGCTTGCTTCCCTTGTCGCGAGTTATACAAGAAATACGACGACGACGACGACAGCAGCAACGGAAAGCGTATAAGGTACATTGGAATTCGTGTGCATGAATATGTGTGTGTTTCAGGTGTGTACAATGGTTCTGTATATCGGTATTCATTTTTTCACATCAAATTTCTTAATTTCCTATCGAACTGTTGCTAGAACATTTTTTTTACACTTTTATCGTCCTTCCTGCGAGGTGGACGCGGAGAACTATACACACACAGACTCTCTCATATTTTTTTTAATCGACTATACACATATATTTATCGTAAAGATTAATGAACGCGAGACTTGCTGCATTGAATTTCTGCCGCCCGTGTTTTGGGATAATTTTTTTTTGTTTTTAACAAATAAGGGCTAATATCTTTGTCATAAATATATTAATATTAAAAATCGTATTGTTTTTTACTTAATTATTTTTTTCTTATTCGTCTTACTCTCATACTTTTTTTTTATACCCTTACAATAATAGAATCTTACTTGAAATTATAAACGTATATATTTTCATATATATACTATTTCCATCTATATATATTTATATATTTTATGTATATAGATATATATATTTTTTCATATATATGTAATAATATTAATGGGTTATGTGTGTATCAGCACGTGAGTAAGAATCGCGCCTGTACTTTTTAAAACAGAGAGTAGGTACATTGACGTATTCGATAAGTATTGTTTCTTCTTTACTCTAATAATATTCCTCATATACCCGCACGTCTATCCTTAGCACTTCGTCGTCGACCATCTCAGCGTCGTTACTTTTCTTCGCATTTCTTTAGTCTCGCGCTCTCTCACGAGGGGAGGAAAATATATAACAAAAACCGCGCGCACTGATTACAGTATAATACCTACGAGTTCGAATATTTATTATCACAACAAACATCTGCCGTTCGTCATCGTCTTTGATTTGATCAATGAATTATATAAGTCTCAGGCGCAACGCGTGAAATACTTTGTCACATTATCATCAGCGTCATCATCATTATCGTCCTCCAATCTCGAAAGCTTTCTTTCGAACGCAGTGGTTATTATATCTTATTTTTCGCGTGTGATCGTCTCTCCGAGCTTCTTCTATATATACGACACGTGTACGTTTGGTTCTCTCGAAGTTGACTTTGCTTCTGCAAGCACGTGAGTGAGCATCAATGTCGTTCGTTTCTTTTTTACTTTAGTTTCATTATTCTCCTAACTATATAATGTCGCAGGAAAAAGTCAAAATAAATGCCTCCTCGCTGAGCTTCGCATCGAAACGCATAGGCGCCAAAATGTATCTATATATTTTTGTTTCGACTCTCACTAATTCCTCATGTATATGAATTACAAATAAAATGGCTTTAGATCACCTGCCGCCGCAGCGGCGTTGTAAGTTATATTTTTAAACCCTTTCGCTTCCTGCTTGGTCGACGTCGCCATACGTCTAACTTTAGAATATGTTAAAGAATAAGTTAATAAAATGATTAACACTTTATTGATTTTTTTTTTGTCTCATTGTATTTTTTTTTTATTTTATCGCATTTTTTCGTTTTAGTTAGAAAAATAAATTTTAAAGCTTTGCGTCGCGATAATCGTTAGTACGCACGTTTTTGCTTGTCGTTTTAAAATCTACTGGACTACGTTTTTTTGTTTAAAAATGAGTTGCTCTCGCCACGAGCGCAATGTCGCAGCTCTGTCGATGGAATTGTTTCTGTTTTATTCACTCAGACACTCAGCGTCGCCTCGCAAACGAAGGCCTTTTCACTTAGAGCTGGTATAATAGTGCGACAAAAAAGATTTTGGAAAAAGCTTTTGGCGAATGAAAAGACCCTCGGTCATGTGACTTTTTTATGTTTGGTCTTTAGGTCCCCTATGAGGAAAAACCCGCCCGCACTCGTTAATTTCGCTCCTGGCGAGTTTGATACGCATGCGGATCGAGTTTGCGGGTACGAGCGGATTTTCGGCAATAATATTTGTTGGCTACACTTGCGTGTTTGAGAGGTTGTACAAAAACCAGAAACAGACTCAGCCTTTACGTATCGATGCATCGGAATCTTCCGGAGTGTCCGTAGTCTTCTTCTGGAGGTCTCAGCGCACGAAGGCCTCAACAGTTTTGTTTTTTTTTCGCACGCGTATAAATATAATTATGAAGGAATGAAAAAGAATTGACAAGAACAATTTGAGTAATAATAAAAAATGTGGCATATTGCTTTACAAAAAAATAATAATAAAAATAATATAATATAATATAATAATTATGTAATGTGCAATTTTAGATCGTGACAATGCTGAAAAACAATTCATCGTCGCGCTCGCTTTAGTATATGTTTTTTAGTATTGTTACTTTGTTTCGCGTCGCTCGCGACTAGCATTTAATAATCTTTCTCGAGTTGCTTTTTTCTTTAAAGAAGATACGTTTGAGAAAAAAAAAAAAAATACTTGTATGTCAATGTCTTCACGCGAAGTCGCTTGTACGCTTCGTAAATATATAAATATATAATATATATTTGATGTACATATAATGTATGTCTTTACATCGCACTCTTCCATCATCAATGATTAATCGATCGGATATAGATTCGCTCTTCTTTACAATTAAATAATACAATCAGAACTTATTCTTACAATTCTATCGATGTGTGTAAGTGTATTTTTATTTTTCACGTGTGTGTCTCTTATTATTTACTTATTTTTAATTTTAAAACCTTTTCCTCTCTTTTCGACTCGATTTTTCGTGTGCAAATGTATACATAACATATATCGCGTCATCCTTTCCTAATTATATATCCGTTTAAAAACCCTATAAGTATGCCGATCACTCGGAAACATCGTTTAAGTTTCGTCCTGTATTGCGCGAGCTTAGGTGAATGCGTATATATATATATATTTTTGTGGAATTTTTAGCTATGTTTTCGAAGTCGTCGCTTCTCGCGTCGATAGTGTCGACTGAGAGAGGGAAAGATTATGTATATATATATATAGTAAAAAGAGCAAGAATGAGAGTGAAAAGTAAATAGGAGGGAATGGGGAACAAAATTCCTCTCGCGCTTTTTTTTAAAATCGCAAAAAAGTTTTTAAAAAAATAAAGAGAAACATCGATAAAAAGATCAAAAGTATCAAATTCTAAGTTGATTTTTCGCATTTTTTTTTGTTTTTGTTTTTCGTTCCCGTTTTCCGGTGTAAAATTGCGTCGTCGTTCCCCTCTCATCAGTCAATCAGGTACGTTCAACGCCGAGAAACGTAATGAAAAAAAAGTCATCACTTGTTACACACTCACGTGAATTTAAAACTTTTACTGACCTCGACCGCGAGGTCCTCTAAGCGAATGATAAAACACCTTCCTTATTTGGTCATTCTCCGAATCTCTCCTAATCTAAGAATCGACGTCGAAGCTCAGTAAGAAAGTTTGTCTTTTTTTTATTCACCGCTGAATTACTATTAACACTATTGAAAGCTCGAGGTCCGAACGAGTCACGCAACAACGACCAATGAAGGAACAAAAAACAAAAAATCTCATCGAACTGTTATTTTTGCTACTGCATCGAAGAAAACCTTGTCGTCATTTGTCGTCGTGAGTGCAGACTAAAAATTCGATACCTCCTCCTACCCCCCCGGATAAAGATATATACTTATATATGTACACGTCATCTATATCACCAGATCAGTTATTAGGTTGTTCGAAGAAAGTGTGGTAGCGATAAAGCAGATCAACCGAAATTAGGTAGAGTTCAACACTCCCCCCACAACCGTGAATTAGTCAAATAAGATCCGTTCTGAGTGAACAAAACATTAAATATAGTAGTACAATGAAAACAGTGAAGAAACTAGTCTCGGTCCTCACCTCTTGCGCAGATCTCCCCACCTGACTACAACGCGACTACTCTCCTCGCCTCTCATTCTTCCTCGATATATCGCGAAAAAGAAGCTCAAGCGTCAATTTTTTCTCTTCTCTTCCCCCAACTGTACACACAAAACTCAAACACCCCACCCACCCCCCGGATTTCCTATTATTCACTCGTTCACGTCGTCGATTTATTTAATATCATTAAAACTCTACAATTAATAAATGGTACAGAGACACACTGGACATTGGCACGACAGGTGGCATTTAGATTTAATATAGAATAAAATTTACGTTATTGCGATAACATTTGGTATCGTTGCGTCGCCGGCCGCGTCTCTCTCTCTCGTTGGCTTTAGTTTATTTTTTTTTATTTTTTTTTCGCTACCTACGGATGGCGCTGCGCGTGTCCCTTTTTTCTCAGCCTCTCGACGGATTTTTTATTTTTATATTTATAATATAATAATATATGTGTACGTGTGTATCTCAGACTTCGGGAACGGAGAGAACTTTTGTTTTATTCCACGCGCGCGTGTCGGGACCACATCACGGTCTCTCGCCCCTTTTTCTTATTTTTGCTTAAAAACTCCGCGGAGGCCCGGAACGTCGTCGCAACAGCCCGCGCGCGAGCCTTCGTCAACACACGGAATCGGGCGACGTCAATGCTCATTATCATTTTGTTTGCTTTAGAAGATATCTTATTATTTGTTTTTTTTTTTTTCATCAATTCGCTCTCTCACACACACTATACTTCGTTTATCATTTTTTTTAACGCTTTTTTTCCTTTTTTTCTACACCCTTTTTGATTAGATTGGTACAGTCTAAGTTTAATGCTCGCCGCAGTCTTTGACTGGTCGGCGAAGAATGAAGAAAGAAAGAAGAAAAAAATGGAACACTCGTTTACGAAAGCGCGCGCCTGTGGTGTGATCCCTTCTTGGCTGTGTGAAGAAGAAAATTAAAAACAGCGACCGACCGTCCGGCGAGCCTTGCATTAGTGGGCATTATTATTATAATTATTATTGTGATTACTTATCATTTTGTCATTGTACGAATGTGTGCGAGGCTCCTCGGCGGCGATCATTCGACACGTCTCGCACTTATTGTGTTATGGTATGTATCGACAAAGTCGCGAGGAGCAGCCGAGAGGGTAAGTTTCTCGAGTCTCATACGATATATTCGTCACCCTCTCGCATCGAGAGCGAGGAATTGATATACTGCTGATCCTCATTTAATTGGAGAAAAGGAAAAAATACGCGGGTCGATTAGATAAAAAAACATTACGACTCTTTCGAATTACGGTCTCGCGCTGCTCGTCGCCTCCTAAATCCCTTCTCCTCAATATTTTTCTTTAAGTAACGCTTATTCGGGGACGAATTCTCGCACGCATATGTAGTATATATATGTATCGTTTACAATAGCCTACAGTCTCGCGGAGCGATCACGCGTTGCTCGCTCCTTTCATTAATTATTTTTTGTTTGCTTTGTTTCAATGGTAGTAGTTTCTTACTCTCTCGTATCTCGGAATTTCGTCGTTTCTCGATTGCGGCATTCTCGTCCATAGTTTCTTTGTAATCTCGGAAATGTGTTGGGATTTTTTTTAATTGACGTTGCTCGTGACAAGAAGGCTCCTTCCTCGATTCTCGTTCATCATCATCATCGACATCTACATGGACTCACCTCCCAGGAGGTCTCCGGGTAAGTACGAGTTGAGGGAACTCGGCGTGGCGCGCTGCTGGTCGCTAGTGTCTAAGCCGGTGCTGCTCCAGAGTGAATTGGTTGCGGGCGGTGCGCCCCAGAGCTGGCTGGCACCAGCCCCCCAGGTGTCAGTAGGCGGACCTGCCTTGTTGGCACTGGCACGAATGCCCCAGTTGGCGGCGTTGCTGCTCGGCTGCTGGCCACCAGCTCCGCCACCGCCACCGCCACCACCACTGCCATGGCTCAGCTGCTGGAGCAGGGTGTGCACTTCGCTGTCAACGGGTGACTCATCAAAGATGGTTGTGTTGCCGAGAACGCAGTTGTTCAGCGCGCCTTGAGCCTGAAATTCGCGAAAAGCCGTATATCAGTGTCAGTCGAGGATCGATTAACTGTCTCTTATGATTGTAATTTAAAAGAGACTCACCTTGCTGGCCTCGTCCCTCGACGAGTACTTGGCGAGAGCAATTCCATGGTTGAGATAAAGTCGGAAGTCTTGGACAGGTCCGTGCTGCATGCACAGAGTCTTGAGAGTCGAGCCGTCGATTTGCGGCGTAAGATTTTTAAGAAGCAGCCAGGTGGAGGGCGAGATCCATCCACTGTTACCAGCTCCAGCGCCCGGAGCGTTGGATTGCAAGCCCCAAGTGTTGGAGCGACTGAGGGCTGCCCATCCATTGCTTGCATTGGAAACGGAGCCGGTGCCCTTACTGCCGAGGCCGGGTGGCGGACCACGAGATTTGCTCATCGGTGCGCCCCACAGCTCCGAAGTGACGGCTGTTGGCGGTGGAGCCGCGTCTCCCCAGGTGTTCTTCGAGCTATGCGCAAGTAAACCACTTGAAAGTGATGCATGCATGATTTAGAAGTTTGACAAAGTGCAAGAGATGAGATGTGGTGATGTAAGTGTATGTGCTTACCTAGTGAAAACGCTGGGTGCCGTGGCTGGGGGATTAAAGCTCCAGGTCGAGTTGCTGAGACTTGGAATGGAGGTGCTGTCAGCATTGACTGACTGAGGTGGCGGCGAGGTTTTGCTGCCAGCTGAGAATATGGTATCAGAGTCCTTGATGGCGGCCAGCGAGAGTGGTGAGCGTACCACCGAGCCGGGCGTGATACTTGGGTCGTCCTCGATTGTTTTCATCTGTGATCCCTAGAAACGCGTGAAATATACGTCGACCACGACAGGGCTTAACTTAAGGAAGCAATCTAACGCGATTCGCGGAACTCTATGTTGTTGCTCTGTTACACGAGAGCTAAATATAAAAATAAAACGACAAAAAAGTAGAATCTCAAGTATACGGCAACGATTCAAGGAGAAAGACAGGAAAGATACAAACAAATCGGTTGGATATTACCTTCCAGGGCTTGCCGGGCTCGAACTCTGGTACAAGATCAGTGAATGCTGCACCGGCAACCGCAGGCTGCCAGTCTTTGCCGTCGGTAGAGTCGCTGTTGCCGGCATCGGGCCAACCGCTATCACCAAGGCGTGTCGACCAGGTGCCGTCGCCTGGTCCGAGAAGTGGGTTCATGTTCGGGCTGCTGTGAGACTGACTGAGACCACCCGGAGTTGTCGGCGGCTTGGTGCTGGTACTACCGGGCGCACGAGAGAACTCGTTTACCACGGAGTCACCGTCTTTATCCAGCGACGGAAGTTTCCACTGGTTTAATCGAGATTGCGGCTGACTCTGCAAAGAAGAAGGTCAGGCACTCGTTATTAAACGACTTTAACGCGTTAAAAGAGCTATTAAATCGATCCAATAAAAAAAGAAAGGTAAACCAACCACCGGTTCCTTGTTCATGGCAAGGTCGCTGAAGCTGTTTTGCAGTGCACTCATAGGATCGTGGACCGACGGCGGCTTGTAATAGTCGGACGGCTGGGTCGGTGTAGTCGGGTGCTGTTGTTGCTGCTGTTGCTGCTGCTGCTGTTGCTGCTTCATGTAAGTGGCCTGTTGCACGGCGATCTGGTTCTGAAGATTGGCGATTTGCTGCTTGGTCTTGGTGATTTGGACGCTGATTTGCAGGACGGTCTGCCCGTTGCCTTTGAGCGAGTTCTGCATGGTGTGCTGCTGATGGAGTTGTTGCAAGACCTTGATCTGCTGGAGCAGCTGGTTGAGCAGGATAAGCGTCTGTGGGGCCAGTGGCTGGTTCAGGATCTGATGGTTGAGGTAACCTTCCTGTACAGCCAACTGGATCTGCTGCACGAGCATACGCAGCTGCTGGGTAGACGGCTGGTTCTGCGGTGTGCGTGACGCCTGCTGTTTTTCGTTAAACTTTAAGTTAGATTGTAGGCGTTTAGTAAGATCTGAACTGATGTCGTCGGTGAAGTTGTTTAATTTGAATTTAATTTTTCATGATATATAGAATATGTTGAATTGAAAAATTAAAAGAATAAAAATAAAAATATAATTGATTGCTGAGATATAATAACAAAATTAATCAAATTATAAATTTTGGCAAGATTTGCAATTTTTTTACAAAAACGCAATGAAGCATAACACAAACTCAATAAATAATCAAAACCATGCAAAGCATATACAAACAGAATTTTGATACAGCGATAAAGCTGAAACTAAATATGAAAAAATACAGCTTTTCACTACGTAAAGCCGAGGTATCAAACGCATGCAGGGGGAGTTGGGTGGAACGTTTCTACAAAAATAAAATATTTAGCGAGTGCGTTCGACAAAACCAATGAGCGTTCATAAAAAAAAAAAAAAAAAAAAGAAGAAAAATGTCGACTCAGAAGCAGGCTTTTTTTATAATTATTCTTTCGATTGTATCGCTTGTTTCGACGCCACGTCGGCGCATTTCGAATTTTCTACCTCGTTATCTTGTCATATATAGATTCATATATTTTTTCCCTAAAAGTACTTTTATATGCTCTGTCATAGCGAGATAAAGTTTGTTCGCGTCCACATGAAATAACGTTTTAATTTCGTTATGTGACATTATTTTTTGGGAATAATTTGGTCGTCGACAACAGTGAAAGCGTAATAAATAAAAAGTATATGTAGCATTTATTAGCCACGACAGAAATCACAAATCATCGAATAGTCCTTAATCTTCCATTGGGTTAAAAATGTGCAGTAATAAAGACTGAAATGTGCATAAATTAGAAAGCGTCGTATGAACGAAACTAAAAAAGATGACGATAATATAAAAGTCGTAAATAAAGTTTTTTTTACTCGTATATTCTCGGTATCTTGTAACGATACAAGACGCCAGTATAGTAATAAACATACAATGAGATGAAAAAGAAAACAGCTCAGAGGCAAGAAGAAAAAAGGCAGCAGCTGAACATTGAATCAATAAAAAAATCTAGAAACAAAAATGTGAGAGAAAGAAGTCGCCGAAAAAAAATATAATCGAATAAATTTTTTACACCAATAAAATAAATTTAAAAAGTGATCGCACAGACATAGTGTGGTGGTGGTGGTGGTTGGTGTTGTGTTTCTTTGATAATAATTTCACCTGATTGAAGGGCGGCTGGGGCGCATTGTTGCTCGGCTGTTGTTGCTGCTGTAGCTGTACAGCTGCGGCGGCCTGGTGCTGTTGCTGTTGCTGCTGCTGGAGTTTGAGTAGGCTGGCACTGGCCACAGAGCCGCCTGCCGCCGCAGCCGCGGCTGCTGCCACCGCGCCGCTCGGCACGCCGACCCCCTGCGCAATTTGGCTTTCGTCTCACAGTTCTCCAGGATACTCTTTTTTTTCTCTCTCACTCTCTCTCGCTCGCGGCAACCGCGTTCGATTTTACTTATCTCGCCGAGGGCTTTTCCGCGGTTCATTTTTGCGGGGTAGCGTGTGTATTTACAGGTATTGCTTTGCAAACCATCAGTTGACTCGAGCACACCGTTAACCCGGTTAATTTTTTACTGCTCACTGGAGCTTCACTTATGCTGGGTATAGAAGGACGAGGGAGGCTTGAGATAGAGCGTAGAAAGATATAGACAATTGAGAAATAGAGAGGTTGAGGGAATTGTAAGCCTTTACCCTTGCTGCGTCCCAAGTACCAGTCATTCTTACTCAATAACATTTTTGAGGGATTTAACGCGTGAAACTACTCTTAGGTAAGTTAATAATGCGTTCTGTGGTTTAATTTTCTTGGTAATTTTTATCTAGGCCACTCAAAAACCACTTAAAACCATAGCATGCGTGCACGATTGCTGTTCGTTTTCGTCATGTAGCATTTCAATTGTTTGAACATGAACATCAATCGTGCATCGCTGGGATAATGTCGTGCATGCTCATAGCTCGCACCGTACTGTGTTCTAATCAAAGTACTATGCGAGTTTTCAACAAGTATAGAACAACACGCCTCACCGGGTAAAGAAAAACCAAGACCATAAAGAAAACCAGTACTGGCAGGAGTATAAAGTGTCCGTACTTAGGGCAGGAGAACCGTAAAGGTATTTTTTGTTTGTTCCAAGCGACGAGTCGGATAGGAGAGGGATAAGAGAAAAAAAATCACGCGCGTTTAGTTTATATTTTACAAGTTTGCTTACCGGTGGGAATGACATCTGCTGAGTAACGTGTTGATTAAAGCGCGGGAAGGACTGAGCACCGGCCGACTGGTTTGATGGATCGTAGCCTGAGTGGCCGCCATCGTGACGACGCCACTGGTCATGTGGACGAAGCTGGCTCAGCAATTCATGGGCCTCCTCGCGGTTCATCTCACGGCTCCGCAGAGCTATTTCCACGTCGTCTTTCTACATGGCGTTAAAAAAAAAAAAAAAAAAAAAACATTTAGTACTTTCGAAAAATACACGAGTATACATTGATGAAAGTCTGTGTTTACCTTAAAGCCCAAATCCACGAGACTACGGAATTCGCGACTCTTCCAAATATGTTCCTTGGTAAGTGCAGGCTTAACAAGGTTAGTCGTATGCCCCCAGCTACTCGCGGGATCCATGTCTGTATCGCCCCAGTTGCTAACACCGCTGGGACCCATCGGCTGAGGCTTCTGGTGTTCATCCCACGCAGGCTGGCCGGTGCGGGGATCGAGAATGTCGATCCCCGTAGCGTAAGGTCGACGGCGGGACTTGCTCTCAGCACTCCAGCCTGCGGCATCGGGTGGACCTTCAATCCAGGAACCATTGTGACCGCCTCCAGCAGGACCACCGCTACCTGGGTGATTGCCCCACATGGGACCACCTCCGCTGCCACCACCTCCTCCTCCTACAGAGTCAGGTTTTATGCCGGGCTGACCGGGCATCTGGTTTTGTAGCATTCCCGGAGGACATTGCATGCCTGTATTAGAAGAACAAGAAAAGATTATTTAACAATTCATGAATCACGCTGTATTGTAGCTTTATAGAACAAACGGTACCTCCGCGTCCGAGATTCTGAGGTGGAACGTCCTTCCAGTGCGAGACTTTGCTGCTCTGCATGGGTCGCTGATTAGCAGCGGGATTAGCCCACAGGCTGGTACCGTCATCGTAATTGGGCACATTCCTCCGTTGCGTGGGAGGCGATGGCTCCTCCCAGCCGGAAGGTTTGCCAGGCATCATTTCTTTGGGTGGCGGAGCCGACCACTGATTCATGCTCGAAGGAGCGAGCATCTTTGTCGGAGGACCACTGGGATGCTGGTGACCTGGTAGCTGGTGATGCGGTGGACCTATAGAAAATATCAGCATGCTGTATATACTTTGATTCATAATAAAAAAGGAATGTTTAATTAGTCGGTACTTACCTGGTGGTTGGTTCCACATAGCGTCGGCGCTGGCACCATTGAGGCGACCAGAGATACCACCGCGTGGGTCACCGCGCATTTCGCCGGACATGCGTGGGTCGCGTACCATAGGGTCAACTACGCGAATGTGTTGCTCACGAGGATCCAGAGACATACGGTGTTCGCGGGGATCAGCTCCACGCATTTCTCGAGGATCAACTGAGCGGATTTCACGCGGGTCACGAGGATCGACACGTGGATCGCCCCAGTTTGAACCTGCAGAAAACACAATTTGTATTTTGTTAATTTCTAGTTAAATAAACGCTTAATTAACTTTTGGAATGTTAAGCAAAAGAATAATTAAGAGACTTAAATTTTAAGCTTTGTGAGTGCCAGAGTAAATGCATTTGATAGTAAGCACACTTAGAAAATTATAAGCATGGTTAATTCTTTTTTCTTTTCTTTTTTTTTCTGTAACTTACTGGCGTATTTTCAGACCTTTTAAGTGTTGTTATTTGCAAATAAAACTTTTTGCACTAATAAATACGATCAGCGACAAATAAAGACAAGACCATCTCTCTTACATAAGAGAGAAACAAAAAAAAGCCAAAGAAAAACAAAGCCCTTGACAGATAGGCAGAGACATGAGTCAAGTCAAGTCGCCAGTTCTCGGGCGCTCACAGAAGCCTACCTCCGCCTCCGTGCACACTGGCCGTGCCAGCTCCAGATCCAGCACCGCCCGTCGCGGATGCCTGCCACATACCGGTCTGGTTGCCCGAGCTGCCTGGCCAAGGAGCATTGTTGGGTTGACTTGGAGCCGGAGCCCCTGTCCACATGTTGGACGAGTCTGCGGTGTCATCATCCTCGCCCCAAGTACCGCCGATGTTGGTCGAAGGCGTGTGGCCCCAGGGTGTCTTGTTCTGCTGCTGGGGCGGCGGCTGACCACCATTGCGCAGATTGGCCTCCCATAGGTCAGTGCCGTTGTTGATCGGGGGCCTCCATTGTGGCATATTCTCCTTATGCGGATCACGGGGTGGCTCCGGTGAAGTTGGCACATCCCAGTTAGTGTCTTGGTTCACGTGTTGCTGCACAAATGAAGAAAAAAAGATTGTTATCATATTCGATATATGAATTTTAACTAAGAGTTCGGTAAGAATATAACTTACGCATCCCCAACCATCAGGGCTGAAAAGCGCCTCTCTCATAGTGTTCAATTGCTCGAGTTGCAGCTTGGTCGAGGGATTATTGGAAGTGGGCGTCGTGGCAGCACTCACTGGACCTTGGCCTGGATTACCGGGTATCTGCTGATTATTGTTTCCGGCACCGGCTGCGGGCGGTTGCTGCTGCTGTTGTTGAGCCTGTTGTTGGCCAGGTTGACCGGCTTGCTGCTGCTGAGGTGGCTGCTGTTGCTGTTGCGGATTGACGACATTGGCACCGTTATTGTTCTGACCCTGAGGATTGTTGGGTACGCCGCTTCCGACGGGATTGTTGGGCTTACCGCCTGCGCCACCCTGGGCCCATTGGGCAGCGCTGCCTGCGCCTGCCTGGTTTGACTGAGATTGATTGTTCGGTTGGGACGTTGGTGGTCCTGCTTGATTTGATCCTATTTAATGAAATGATTGGTCAAATAACCCGTAGTATTTTCAGCAAAAACTAATGTCAAAGAGACGTACCTTGATTAGTAGGTGGTCCAGGTGGACCCTGACTCTGGTTCTGGTTGGGATTCTGATTGGAGATCTGATTGCCGATGGTGCTGGGTCGCGTGGCGGTCTGCCAGTCGCGAGGTGGTCCAGCTTGACCGCCGACAACGGCCTGGTTGCCAGGTGTGCCGGCACCGCCACCGGCTCCACCAGCTCCGGTTCCAGCTGCTCCCCAGCCGGATTGGGCTTGATTGTTGTTGTTGGGAGTGGTTGGCTGAGCAGCGGCCCAGTTGGCCGCGGCGCTATTGTTCAGCGAGCTTTCGCCGCCACCGGCCAGACCCATGAACGCGGCAATACCCCAGCGTTCTTTGTAGCCAAGAATGATCGAGGCGCTGCTCGCTGCGGCACAGCCGTGCTGCGAACGAGCAGACGCAGAGGTAGTCGATGATAATGGTGATGATGGTAGATATGTCGTGGTTGTAGTCGTAGTAGGCGAGTTGTCACGAGTTGTCAGCAGAGTATTCAAGGCCTCCCTCAGTCTCGTCAAGTAGCGCGGATCGCGCGATATCCGGTAATCAGCGAGGAGGTCCTTGCAGTCTTCCACGAGGCTAGCCCTCGTTTCATTATTCATTCTCGTCATCCTCGCATTGTCGCTCGTCTCATACTCCTGTGGAAAAGAGAAGGGCAGAACGGTTAGCCCACCGAGACAATCACGTTTGTATGGAAGTAGTGAAAAGGTGGGTAGGTAGACTTACCTCGACATCGAGATCGTGTTCGTCGGCTTGGAAACGAGGCTCAGCAGGTACATCGTTCGTTTGGGATGTGACGGTGGTCGATTTGCGTGTAAGCGTCATCGTAGGCTCGCAGGTAGTCAGTGTAGGAATGTTCAGGGTCGGCTGCTGCTTGAACCGACCGATGTCGTCCTGGCTACTGTTCTCCTTATTCTTCTCCTCCTCAAGTATCTCCTCGTTATCATCACTATCGTCCGCGCGATCCATCAGGAACGTGGCCGCTGCTGCTGAGCCGCGCGACGCCTCATCTTTATTATTATCGTCATTAACCATTAAAACAACATCAGTGTCAGACTTATCGCTAGACTTAACGCTCGGCGTAGACTTAGACAGAGACTTAAGTGTTAGGTTAGACTCGCGCTCGGGCGCCGCCGCAAGCGCCTTCTTCTCCTCTTGCTCCTCTTGCTTATCGTCGACAGGTTCTTTGGCCGCGGCCACGAGCGCGACACTCTTAAAGCTAGTGTTTAGAGGCTCGTTAGACTTATTGTTATCCTGAAATGAAAGAGCACCAACAGTACATATTGTTGCTTCGGTACAGCTAATACCATCGATTATTCTCCGTGACTGGTCTTGTTCGATCTTGTTCTCAGTAGACTTAGTCGACGGAGTGCCTATCGTTAATGGAACACATAATGCGCTTATTAGTCGTCGCGACAGCTCGATTTTTGCAGCTCCTGCTTGTCCCCACGGGGTAGCAATGAAGGTGGCGGCCGGCTTGTTGGCTCTGGCTGATGCTGCAGCAGGGCCAGCGCGTCTTTTGGAAACGGTAAGCGTAATGGAAGAACTGGCCGTGCGCGCGAGAACCCGGCGTCTTACTTGCTGCCGGCTGCTGGCGATGACGATGAGCTGGCCGTTGCCGAAGCCTCGGCGAGCGCTACCACCACCGGCGGCAGAGTTGCTGCTCGAGCTGAGCGATATCACAGACTTGGAGTTATTCGGCTTAAAGTAACTTACATGACTAAGCTTAGCCTTAAGGTTAAGGGCCCGCTGGCCGTCAGACTTGGGTATCCTAACTAGGCTAGGTGTTGGCCCTCGCGAGAGCCGGTTTATTTTGTTTTTGTTTTTGTCCTTCCTGCTGTCGACGCCGTCGATTATTATTATTTTGCTGCTGCAATTGCTGCTGCTGCTGCTCATCTTACGACGAATTCTTAAGCTTAGTACCCTAGGGCTTACTGAGCTAAAGCTATCCTTATTATCACTTAACGGCTTAGACGTAGACTTAGAGTTAGCGGCTTGGCTGCTAGCCGCCGACCGCGACTGCTTGGGTGCGCCGCGGCGACGACGACGAGCCTCCGGCCAACAGCTATCATTCTGCTGCTGCTGCTGCTGCGGATTTCTGCACTTGTGATGATTATGTTCTGCATTGTTGTGGTTCATTGTGGTGGATTGCTCATCCTCCAGCTCCAACTTCTCAGCTTCCTCGTCGCTTCTTGGTCTTTCATTGTTGTTGTTGTTGTTCATCTTGTTGTTGGCATTGTTGTTGTAAATCATATTGTTGTTATACTTGTTGTTCTGCTGTATGTCGCCTGTTACTACTACGGCTGCTGTTGACGATGATGATGATGAAGATGGCGACGACGTTGCTGTAACTGCTTCTGCTGCTGATAATAATGCTGCTGCTGCTTCTGTCGGAGCCGGAGACGACCGACGGGCCGAGCGCATACCGGCCGAGCCGAGCTCACCTGTAAAATATCAGCGGACGGTCAGAGATCGGCTTTTGTTGTATACTATACACTCTCTCTCTCTCTCTCTCGCACGCGCGCGCGGGCCGAGAGGAGAATGGAAAGTATGCTAACCGCTTGCACAAATAAAAACAAAATTAGATTCTAAAAATACTCCGTTTTGTCAGCAGCGACCCTAAGCGAGAATTCCAACGCGGCAGAACTCTCTCGTACGAATTTGAATTATAAGAACTGCACCCGATATTGCGCAAAGAGCTGGCTCTCGGACACTAGTCTCAGCTTCTTTTGCGGTGCATTTGATTGTAATTTTCATGATAAATTTGATAGCTCAGAGAGAATAGAAACTGACCAGAATGGCGTGACAGGACGGTTGAGAAGTCATTGGCGGCGGTAGCTTCGGGGTGGCTGGTAGGTGCTGCCATCGTGCTGATGCTGCTGCTGCTGTTTATGAATTCGATATCACAGTACCCAGCGTCCTCTGATCCGTTCCCCTCCCCCACCCCACTCAGACTGCTTCCCTCTAATACTACTACATCCCCCTGCAACAGTCGTAAACAGAAAGTTTTTATTATAACATTACTTGCCTCGGAATCGTATAGATTCGATAATGACGACGTTGAGCTCACCTTGGAATTTTGTACGAAGGCATTTGTTTCGGTAGAAATCTCATGTGAACTAGAATTGTGTGGAAACATTGGGCTCAGTTCTTCTTTGGCAGGCAATGCATAGAAACCAAGATCTGTTCGACAACAATGAGAAACTTTGTATTAGGCTTTACATTCGACATCAAAATTAAAAAAAAAATTAATAATTCAAGAATATTTACCTTGTGAACTATCGCTGTCAGTGCACTCCTAGCTCCATGCCAGTAGAGATCTGTAACAGGACAGAAAAAAAAGATTGAAATCACAATCAAAAATCTCCACCATAAAATCATCATCATAATCATCACACATCCGGAATCCCTTCGCCCAGATTCTCTCTCATCCGTACACAACAGTGAAAGAAAACGGATGCACCGCAGCCGCTCTACTGTACGTATATGCAGTTATACCCAACATCGCCCCTCGCGAAGACACAAAGGGAGCGACGACGACGAAGGGCAGCCGGTAGTGGTAGCAGTAGTAGTAGTAGTATTATACGCGCGCTCTCGCGAGAAAGAGAATAAAGAAAAAGAAAGAAAGAGCTCAAGGTTCGCCGAGGGTTACTACACGCGCCGCGAAGAAGAAAAACCGTACGTGTAGTAGGTATATACAGTAGCTATAGCTGTAGTAGTCGTCCAGGTGCTGCTGCTGCTGCTTTCCCGGTCGCGATATAATTCTCTTCTCCCCTGTAAGTGTGCATATAGGGGAGGAAGAAAGTCGCGATCGAAGCTGGTACGTATATAGCTACATTTATAATGTATAATAAAATTCTGCGTGCTACAGTCGACGCTTTTCGAATAGTAATACAGAGAAAGAGATAAGCTCACGTGGGAGCGATTGAAAATCGAGACGCGCGTCTCCGTTATATTCGCAGTCGTGGATTACATATGCGCGGCCGGATTCAGCCACACGTAACGGAATCGCAAAGTCGTCCCTTGTAACACTGAATCTTTTTTTTTTTTTTTTTTTTTCGAGCACGAGAGTTTGAATTCTATTTGCAGCGCCTTATTTCACTGGAAATTTTCTCTCTCTCTCTCTCTATAAATAAAAATTCATCCTGTTTGCCCCTTGCATTCCGCAGCATCGCAGTAATGTGATTCACTGCGAGGTAAAAGAATAAAAAAAAAATGTTCCGCAACTTTTCCAAACATTTCCGGCGCGCGGACTTTCGAATCGCTCGCGCGCATCCAGCCAAAAGAAATCCAAGAGAGAGAGAGAGAAAAGCGCTTCTCGCGCCTCAAGAAGACGACGAAGACATAAATTGACCCCTCGGAGTGAGAGAGAGAACGATTTTTTTACACTCGCGCGCAAGGAAATTGTCGGCGACGAAGCCGAAGGACGTCAGAGAGTGAGAGAGAACCGGATTTGCGAAAATAAAACGCAAGAGAGAGAAGAAAAAGATTAGTCGCTGTATAGAGTATAGCGAAAGTATATATATACGTGTATGCGAGGGGAGAATACGGAGGAGATAAGGGAAGCTATCGAGAGGGACTTTGCCTCGAACTATACACTGTATATTATATTTTCTGATGTAACCGGTGAATTTCCGGAGGATTTTTTTGCATTTCTCAAGGTGTTTTAGAACCTCTGTGCAGTTTTGTTTATAAAAACGTAAACAAACGAAAGAAAAAAAAAATGGTTGTATAGAGGAAGATATTAGCTCGTCATTACACGATAAGCGCAACAATTTATTTATCGGAAGTTTATCGCGGAGAGAGACGGACTTTAGTGCAATTGAAAGATCGTCCACTAATTCAATGCATAACGATGTATAAGTATATAACGAATTCCAAGCTATGTAACCCATATACTCGGCGTCACCTGATTAAACAAATTTTCGAATACACTACATATCTGATGGCTTTTTTTTATCTACATAACACCGCACAGGAAGACTCACAGCCTTTTGATCGATAAGTCTTGAAATTCAAAAACTTTTCTTTCTCTCTACGCCACTGCGATATACATATACACATCACACACACACACACACAAGAGAGTGATAAAACGCGAGGAGAAGAAGAAGAAGAGTACAGTATATCCATATATACCCCCGCTAAATTAGATTACGCCGATTTCGTCAATACAATGCATCGCACACGACTCTTATTTATCATCAGCTATACAAGAAGAAGCGGAGCAGTGGAGAGAAAAAAAGACTATAGAGAAGCGGCCTCTCCTCGTTTAGTTCCCCTCTTCCGCCAGTGAGAGACTCCCGTTAGATTTCACGGCTGCGCGGAAAAAGGTTAGATAACCAGCAGCAGCAGCAACAGCAGCAGCTCTTCTCTCCGAAATCCGCGCCAGGTGCGCTACTGCTACTGGATTTATATATTACTTTTATATATTCCGAGAAAAGAAGAGCTATTAGATGTAGAACACAGTGTTGTTTTCGCCACTGGTCGAGAGATCTCTGTGTCTCTAATATACATATATATAGATAGAGAGAGAAAAGTGGTGGGGGAGAGATGGCTTATATATAAGCATTTGTTATATACATACACCGCGGCGGTGGTGGCGGCGCAGCTTTTTCTCCTCGACTAAATTTCGTCGAGGTTTCTTTGCTAATATAGCGCCGCCGCCAGTCTCTTTGGAGTTCACACGCATATACACACAGACTACGGAGCGCCCTCTCGTCCTTTTCTCTCTCTTCTCTCTCTTTCCCTCTCACCCGTGTCCCTTTCACTCTACGCTCTTACGCGATGTCATTTTTTCCAACTCTACGTACGTGTCTCGCTCACTACTCGCGAGTATATATATAGGTGTAAGAGAGACAGAAACCACAAACGCGCGCGCGCGCACACATACTCTCGCGTATATATATGTAGTATAAAATATATACATATAGAGAGAGAGAGAGAGAGAGAGGTGCTCTGGGTAGGTATCGAGTATAGCACGAGTGCGGAGCGTATACGAAACTGTACACTGCACACACGGATGATGAGCAGCAGTAGTAGCAGCAGCAGCAAAAACGGGAGCCAAAAGCGGAGCACCAGAGAGATATTCACTCACTCGCCCAAATCTTTTTTGAGGTTAGGCCCCTCGCGCACTACATGAGACCGTAGGTGTACGAACGCACTGAACGACTACTGATATTACTATACGCGAATTCCCATCGCGCAGATGCATATAAATATGTGTACAATCATTCTATAATATACACTCAGGTATACATATATACATGCCACGCCACTGTGTGTGTGTGTGTCTGTGCGCGAGAGAAACTCGACTCGGCATCAGCAGAGTGTGTGTCTACCATATTAACGACACATTCGCGCACCACAACACTTTCCTTCCGAGCAACTCCGTTATATTCAACACAGCTTGAACCACACAATCGAACGAGATGGAAAAAAATCGCCTACAACTCGGAACACTGCGTATATATGGAGATACAGAGCCAGAGAAAGAGAGCAGCAGCAGCAACAACAGACGAAAAACAAAAATAAGTAAATAAATAAAGAATTCGAGCAGCAGAAACTTACGCTTCGTGCCCCGAAGAACAGACAGTCTCGTTCGTGCGCGCGTCCGCACGGAGCTACTTCGCTGGCGCGGATCGAGCCAGCTCGAGGCTCGCTCTTTCGAAGCTGCTGCGGCGGCGACGACGGCGGCTCGAAAGATAGAGAGAGATGGAGCGCGCGCGTCGCGACGGAGTGGGAGAGAGCGAAAAAGTGAGGTTAGGAGAGCGGGCGGGGGGAGGCATACGGCTATTCTCGCCAGCGGCGTTCCTCCCCCCATTCCGCGGGCTGCTATATATTCGCGCGCTATCTCTCCTTCCTAAGCTTCGTCGTGTTTTGTGCGCGTCTCTTGCACTTGCGCCATCGCTCTGTGTATAAGTATTATATATACGTGTGTATGTGTGAGTCGAGCGGCTGAAAGCAACAATTTGCTGCTGCTGCTGCTGCTGCGAGCTATCCCTACTCTTACTACTTATATACTTGCTCGTCGATCTTTTTTGACGCGGCTTTTTTTTGCGGAGGATTTTTCGGCAGACGGCACGTGCTGTAGATATTCTTGTATTACTTATTATAGGTGTTTTCTTTCTTTTTTTTTGCGAAAAAATTGGCGAGGAGATTGGAATTTCGTGTGTATATAAGCTCGTGGGTATAATATAGAGTACACGGGGATTTTCCGTCTCTCTGCATCAGTCGCGGATATACTATACACTTTCGAGAGCGAGCCGCGGCCTTTCTCTTCTCTCCGCGTGTCTTAGGTCGTCGTCGTCGTCGTCAAATTCATTTTTGTTCATTTTGCGGCTTTATTTCTATGCGCGCGGGAAATTTGAATTTTTGTCTTTACGTAAGTTAGTTAAGCCTCCGCTTCTTTATTTTTCTGTAAAGCGCGTGTAAGTAAGTATATGAAACATTCAAAGCAGATATAAATAGCGAGGGCGCTGTGAATTTCAAATTCGATTATAAACGTACGCGCGTGGATGCAAATGCGACGAAAAAAAAAGTGCATTCGAACGGTCGCCGGTCTGAATTACGGCTCATTATCGAACGCAACATTCCGTTCCAAATAACGAGATCTCTTTGATCTACTTTTGTCATCGCTCGAAATGAATCTCTCTGTAAGTACATATAATAACGACTCGGGAGTGTAAACACGCATCAGAAGCACTTTTAATCATCGCGACGGCGATGATGATGATGATTTAAGTTGCCGGTATACACATATACATAAGAGCGCGTGTGGCTTATATATACAATCGATGATTACGCCTCCGTAGCCACATAATTGGGCCCGAAACTCTCAACCGGTTACACGTGTATAATACGATATATAGAGTCTGTTATTCGGCCAATTACGTGCCCCGCGCGAGCATTATGTACTTATACCAAATTCGCTCAAACAGCCGCGCGAATTAATAATCACGTTATAGCAGCTATTATAACAGCTCTGTTAATTTCCAGTCGTTTTCTGCGAGCAATTGTTGCATCGCCGCTGAAATTCTAAACTCCGTCTGTAATATATGTCCTACTTGAAAACGTATACAAAGCTGATGCATCTCCACAGACTCAAAGGGCTAATTGAATCAGCTGACAAAGCAAACATCTCGAAAAAAAGAGAGCATCGTGGCCGTTCAAAAATTCCGTGGAAAAAACCCCCAAAGGACCACAAAGAGCAGTGAAAAGTATGCGTATATATATCCGCAGAAAGATCCTGAGAGCAGAGAGTGTCCCGCCGCTGGCGCAGCTCGTCGTCGCTCGACATCGGAAATTATTGATCGACCTCGCCGAGCGCGCACCGAGCTACTATGCTCTCCGCACGAGTCGCTGTGTGTGTGAGCTCTCTCGCACACTGCAGTCTCTCTTTATACCTATATGTATGTACGTACACCTCTCTCTACTCTTGTGTGGCTGTTGTATATATACACGTACACACTGGCTGTATATACGCACTTGTGCAAAACCTCTCTCGCATAGTGTTGCTGTATTAAAAACCATATAATATATATATACGACGATGTTTAGCCTACATTCGAATTTAATAGCGAAACTGCATCTCTCTCTCCTTCTGCTCCTCATTCATATACTACATCCGAGAGCGGTTGTTCGTTGTTCCCCTCCCCACATCATCCTCATCATCAGCTGCGAACGACGTGCTGCCCTTCCGCTGCTGGATTAATTCTCGCGGAAAGTTTGTTTTGATGACGCTCGTTTTATGTGTCTATATATATTATACACCAGAGCGCACACAGGACACTCTCTCACACTGCGACCTCCATATGTGCAGCAGAAGCGGAGGTCACTGCGTCGTCTCTCTTTTAACCCTTTTGTTTTGATGTTTACTATTATATAACGATTGATTTTCCATTTGATGCAGTATATACATATAAAGAGGACAAGAAAAGGAGAAGTTTGTTCGCGGCTGCTAATTGAACGGCAAACGCTTTTAGCCGTGCGGAGGAAATAAGTGGAAAGTCACTTTGCATAGTGCTGTCAACGAAATTCGAGCCGCGATAACGATAAGCCGTTATACATATATATACACACATACACCGCCGTTGTTTTAAAATTAGATTAGGTTAGTGTGCTCCACTTGATTATTAGCCTAGTGCGAAATAATTCTTACAAAGTGTATGCGTGCGAGAGAGACTTTTATGTGCGCGTATAATATATATAAGAAATTTGCCTATCGTCGTCTTATCGGCGATTACGAAACGTTATCGACAGGTAGATACGCGATAACTTTTCTTATCGATATTTATAACTCGATTCAAAAAATTTGTAAAGAGCGACTCGACTTTTACCGGGTAATATTTACTCTCTCATTCGCGGCCATCAGGTGTAATGATAGAAAAATCGTTGGAAAAGATATATACTTATTGTTCTCTATAACAATATCCAAACAGTCGTAAAATCGTTGAAGCTTATCTTCGATTAATTGGCCCGTCGGACGTTTTCTGTGTTTTCCTCGAAACTTTCGCTGCTGTTTCTGGTGTAGACTATACTCCTCCGCGAGTTTTACGGTATTATACTGTATAGCAAGTTTCTCTCAGTCAGGGAAAAGTTTTTTTGCTGATATATTGTATATACAACCGTGATCGTTAGCGTCGTTATACTATTATTGTATAAAATTTCGAGGACTCTTGGCATTGGGAATTTATTTGCGGCCTTCGATAGAAGGAGACCAATTTTGATTTTTCAATTTCGTTAAGGATCTTTATTATGGACTGTACTCTAATTAAATTTTTTAATTAAAAAATTGACAACCATTTAATTGTAAAATTTTACGTAAGTAGAGTCAGCAGAACCTTTTCTGGTCCTGATGGACCTGACTAAAACAATTAGAAATGTTTTTTGACCCAAATAATCAAGGGGTTACCCATATAGGCCCAGTTAATCAAGGCGTTGTAACCATCAATATTCATTTGAAGTGCACCTATATCGTATACTGTGAATACATTCGCAAGTATTAACTAGGTTTATAAAATCTCGACAAATAGGGCCTACGGGAAAAGCCCTGAAACTCCACGACCTCTGTTTTTTGAGCCACGGAATAATTTACCATGGTTCGAGCCAATTCCACGACCCAAAGGGTGTGGGCTCTCCTTTGTCAGTTAAATTTTTAGGAGTCTAGTGTACCTTAGAAGGAAAAGGCATTAATGTTTATGTTTTTAGCGGTTTTAAAACAGACCAAATTTTGAAGAATATTTACCGGCTTTAAAAATTATCATCAAGTACTATAACTGCATAGAAAAATTCATTAAAAATAAAAAAATTTACAATATTCTTTATAATCTAAATATTTAATTCTTATTTTCTGTAAGTTCATTAAATCAGCTTTTCTCAACAAAGTATATTTGCCGAATAAACAAGAATTCAAAAAAATCCTCTAAAGTTCATTAACACTCTCGTAAATTATTACAGCATACTCCAACCAACTAAATTCAATTCAAGCTCGACTTGCAAGCTCCCCTAGCAAAAAAAAGAACTACGAGGACACAGACACAGCCTCCCACGCAGAATCGATCGGCAACTGATCCAGTCTCATCTCGATTCCCATCATCATCATCATCATCACCGTCAGGACAAACCCCCAACAATCAAAACATCAGCTCGTGCAAAACCAGCAGCAGTAACAACGCTGTATTCTAACACAGTGAGAGAGCAAGCGAGGACAGCTCTAGCTGCTGCTGCTGCTGCTGCAAGCGGCAGAAATCGATCCAGCCGCGTTCAAAGGAGCCCCTCCGGGCGACGCGCCGTATACTACCATATACACAACTATAGTCGCGTGTGCACGCGCTCACCCACGCGTTGTATAAAGGTGGTAGTGCTGCTGCTGCTGTCCTCTCTCTAGAGGGACGAATTTACTTTTCGGAGAGAGCGAGAGAGAGAGAGAGACCGTCGCTTTTCCTGCTATTGTCGACGAAGAGCTTTTTTCGACGTCTGGTGTGCTACGCTTTTAGCCCTTAAAGCCGATGGAGTATATAGTCGTCGTCGTTTTATATTAGAGAGAGAGAATATAACCGTGCGAGAACGCGGATAATATGAGTTTGCTGAGAGTAAGAGAGACGCTTATGCAAATAGAATGCCAGCCGAGTGCATTCTTGGACGCGTGTTTTGCTGCTGCTGCTGCTTTGAGAGCTTAGATAATGCTCGTGAGTGTATGCTAGCTTGATGTTTTAGACGCTCGAGGTGAGTTGTGTATATCTGATTGCGGATGAAAGATTTTTGGTTAATTAGAGCTTCTGAAGTTGTTTTGGGAGAGAAATCGGCGGTGTTTACGTACTGTCTAAATTGCTATCAACCGGATACTCTTCTCTAATATACATATACAAAGCTTTTCTCGAGCGCGGGAGATGACGATGGAGGTATAACCGCGAATTTTGCACGCTTCGATTCAATGACTCACTATATTTTTTGAGCGAATATGTGTTTTTCTGATTTGTGTTTATTATGGACGTACACACGGTTCGTCTCTTGTTATGGAAATTCATTCATGGCTCTATATCGCGCGATATATGCGTTTATCGACTACTCTCGGCTTTAATATTTCCCCCGCTGAATTTTATTCGACTGACCTCTGAATTTTACGCTTAACGATGTATTATAATATGTATGTTCCACGCTGCTACAACTGCTTCATTGATTCATTATTACTCTCCCGACGAGAACTAAACATTGAATTACATCCGCGTGCAGCGCTTTAATCAATTATAAAAGCTCGCCGTTCATTCATCGGACGGTCAAAATAAACCGCGCATCATTGTTTGAGCTTGCAAGCTCAAACAACAACATTCGAAGAAAAAAAGCTTTCGATTATCGCGATAGGACACAGACACGAGAAATATCTCTTTTTTCGCGCTGATGTGTGTACAAGTATTAGAAGGAAGTAAAACGCACACACACATATTGTCGCCTTCGTGTTCGAGCGCTCGCTCGCGAGGCTATAGGAGGAACTCTATATATACAATGTAGCTTGGCAACAAGCGGCGGCGGCGGAGCCAGTTGCGGGGCAAGGTCGAGCCTCTCGCCCCTCCACAACCCGTCCCCGCTATTTTATCCCGGCATATATTTATTACGAAACCGCTCTCTGCGCGCCTTTTTTTCTCTCTCTCTCTCACACGCACTCAGTAACTTTGTGTCTGTCTATATATGCGTAAGTGTGTGAGAGAGAGAGAGAGCGGAGATTTTGGAGCGAGTTTTTTTCGACGGCACGTGCGCGACGAAAGACGGCTTCTTCTTTTCTTATTTCTTTTTCAAGTGGCGAATTTCGCGGATACCTATATTATATTCGCGAGTTGATGACGATGATGTAGGGGGCGCTCTTTGACGGGTCGATGTGTGAGGTTAGAAAGCGCGGGAACGAGAAGTGACTTTCGAATTTCTATAGCGAAAAAGTTCGGGAGAGAGAGATAGGATGGCCTTCGCACGTGTGCTGAACGAAGATGCATAAATTAAGGGAATGTCGTGTAGCCTGAAAATGAAAGGATCCTCAAGGATACAGGAGTGTCTGTGTCTGTACATATACATATTATTTTATACACGAGGAAGTGTGTGCAGTATATAGCTTAATTCGCGCAGCGATTTTGTAACAAACGTATTATTGTCGGAGCTGTTAATCGATGAGGTAACGCCCGACAATATATATATGTATACACTCATACAATTGTCAGTCTCATCATCAATAGGTATATTACACGCTCACGGCAAACAAATAATCGTCTGGTGCGAAACGCGCTCTGCAGCAATAAAACGTATAATTTACAGTCATTGAAAGTATCCTCTTTCGTATACTGTTCCTCCATTGTCGCCCAGCAGCATCTCATTATACTACACTATATACCTGCAGTGTCATCACTCTAGTGTAACAACAGAGGATTATTAGATCTTAATAGTATGTACCGGATTAATTAAAAAAAAGAATAAAATAATAATAATATAGCGTATCTATATATACATAGGAGGAGTCCGAGCAGAAAAGCCGAAAGGAAAAGAGACACCGGCGAGTATGTAGCGTGTGGCCAGCGAGACCGCATTCCTGAGGGGCGATCGCCCGCCGCCGACGCTGGTTTAAAGTCCGCCGAGTATATACGAAGAGAGAGAGAGAGAGAGAGAGCTGCGTGTATGTGTGTGGGTAGGCTTTGACCGACCGACTAGTGCAGCAGCTCTCGGTGCAATGATGATGGGGATACGGGCTTTGCTGGTGGTGAAGGGGTCTCTTTTTTTCGAGAGGAGCTTTTTTGTTGGGAGGAGCTTGCGGAGGACCGTTTGAATAGAGCCTTTTTTCGATTGGTGTGGATTTTAGATTCTATGAGTTTAAATATTTTCAGTGAATTATATGAAACGAAACGCATAAGAATAATTGAAATGCGTTTAGAAAGTTGAAACAGAGCATTCAATTTCAGTCTAAAACACTTTTTAGAAAACAACAGCTATACAAATCAAAATACTCTACAAAGAAACCGTACATATAGCCGTGTATAATATTTACAATTTTTTTCAATCCAACGATTAAAAAGCTTTGCAATAGAAATCTATTCCTCCCAGCTCACATACACTCACGTATACTCCTATAATAACGATTAGAAACTCAACCTTCGTATATAAAAACCTCCTCTTAAAAAAAAATCCACCACCCATTTCTCAACTCCACTGCGAAAAAAAAATTTACACACAGCAGCAGCAAAAGCGAAAATTCGAGCAAACAACGCCGTCGCCTCGTAAAACTGCCGAGCGTTGCAGCGCAGCATAGCAAGAGAGAGAAAGAGAGAGAGCAGGTCAACGAACGCGTTTGTGCGAATTCCTAGGCTCCGCTCACACAGCCGACCTTTACTTTTCTCCGCGGCCTCTTTACACTTAGTGAATATACACACCGACTTTTCATTCATCAGAGAGAGAGAGAGAGAGAAATAAAGAGAGAGAAAGAGAAGAATGTTCACACTGCTTTACTCCCTTATCAATCACACACGAGTAAGTATACATCGAGCGGATAGTAAGTATAGTAGTCGCTTCGCACACTATTATACGCACCACCGACCCACTTGGCACAAGCCTCGAAAGCGGAAGATAGAGAGAACGAGAGAGAAAGAAGAAAACCCCTTCCCAATGACTCGCGAGATTTCGAGTACGAGTATAGCAGAAGTGAAAAAGCGCGTGTGCTCTGGGTTTTAGCAGGTCGCTGCTTTATTTTCGACTACTTGTAACTTCCGCCGCTAACTTTCTCTTTGTCGTAGCAACGACCGCGAGTTCTCACTGCTATAATACTTGTTGTTGATGTTTGCAGGTGCAATCACGACGGGGTATTGTGTGCTTTATATTCGAGCGTTGCGAAAATTCGATTTGGAAGCGCGAGTAGCAGCGACGTTTTGTAATGGAGCTTATCGCCCAAGAGAGAGCGAGCGAGATAGCACTTCTGCCCGGTCAGCATCAGGCCTGTTTACTCGCTTCTTATAGTTCGAATGAGGCGAGAAAAGAGAGTATCGAGTTTCTTATAATTCGACGAAAAAAATATATATATATCTATACTGTATTCGAAAATTCCGAGCGCCGAGACGATGATGTCCCCCTGCGGCGATCGTCGAGAAATGAGATCGCTGAAACGCGCCGCCGTGTGCCAACATGGCACCTATTATATCGGCGAATCTTTTGGCAGAGGTGTGCACTCGCTTAACTCTATGTTATACCCTTTTTTTCTTAGAGAAATATACGACTCCATGTTGTACACTTTTTTTCGTAGAGGAATATAAGACAGTAGCTTATGATTGTTGTCTACATGTATGGACGATCGAACGTGTGGAGGTGCGATGAAACGCCTCGCTTTTATCACTTGATTTTGAGGTTATGTCCGATCGCCCCTCTCTCAGCACACACACAGTATTATTCAAGACACTCACCTTTAGATTCGAAGATAAAGGCTGTCGAGAGAGAGAGAGAGAGAGAGATGCTGCAGGTCCAGCTCCTGGGAAGGAACTGCGTTATTTGGCGCGCCGAGGTATTCGGCTCTGTGTGTGTGTATCTCCTCCGGAGTGTCTGCTTGTACTATATAATATGTATATAATACACACGTCGTGTATTATCCGCACTGTACTATATTACAACACGTACTTCCGTCGTCGTCCCGATGATGATCTGCAGCAGTAGCAGCAGTCGTTGTGTTCCTCTCTCGTAGTAGTCTCTCTTCCTCGTCTTCGAAGGCAGCGCGTCGTCGACGTCGTCCTAGTCGTCGCAGTTAAAAAGTATGTATATATATATCTCACTATCACAATGTAACGAACGGCGCGCGCGACGCGTCGCTCTCTTGGCGAGGGGAATCGAGTCGTGTAGTACGTGCTACTGGCTGCGGCTACCGAAGACTGCGGGCTGCAGGTGTCTCTGTGTACGTGTATTTATATTAATTATTACTAACTATTGTTGTCGTGTATGTGTGTGGTGTGTATATACCTATATATTACGAATATTGTTAAGCCCGTAGACGGCGGCGGCGGCGGCGCGTATGTATATTATATGCTGCTGAGCGCGCGCGCTCTCTCGCGTGCAGTGCTCGTGTCTCTCTCCTCGAGCCTTTTCTACGTTATACTGCTGAGCTACTCCACACTGTTCACTCTCGCGATGGGACGACACGAGATATACGTTTATATATATACATATCATATATATCGAGCAGTGGCGCCCACGCACGCGCAGCGAGTATTTTCGTGCTATCCGGACACGGATTATACACCTATGTATATATGCGAACGGATATTATATGGCCGCGGACGAGCTAACAGGTGCGCGGCGATGGTTTTTCTGATGCCCATACTGTCTGGTGGTTGCGAGAATGTGGATTTGGCTGTTTTGGAGCGGCTTGGATTTTTTTCGGAGTTTGTTCTTCTACTTGTCGGTGGAATTTGCCGTTAATAAAAGAACAGGTCTGGGAGAATTCGTAATAGGGCGTGTGGCGACATCTGACGGAGATGTGATGTAGTGAGGGTTAATGGCGGGAGTTTTGAAATCTTATATAATTTCTGATCGTTTTTATATACTCGTATCGTATACGAAAAAAAATTGCAAAAAAAAGAGTTTGAATATTCAACAATGCCTGGCGTCGTTAGAGACGAGAGAATTAGATAGTAGTTCAATTACCGTTTGAAAAAACAAGGGTATTGATTATCGGAGCTATACGTAACGCCAATTAAACTTCGATATCCTACATTTTCCGAATTCCCCTTCCACAGCATTGTTTTCCGATCGCGCATTGGCACGTCGTCGTCGTCGCACTTTTTTCATCTATCTCTCTCGTTCTCGACGTTCTCTCTCCGCGTTTATTCGCGATGAACGGCATTGCATTCACTCTCTCTCGCACAATCGACCAGTGACGTACGCGCGATTCGCAGCGCCCTAACCTCAAAATAAATTTTTCTTTCTGCTCCGAAATGGTAAAGCGACGGTTCTTTCGAAAACGAACTTATGTAATCTTTCATAATTGTAGATACAGAAAAATTATAATCAAAAGATTTGATTAATGAAATTGATTTCAGAATCGGAGCAGCCCCAGCGACTAGACGCAGCCTTGATGAAAAAGAGACACGGTCGGTGTGTACCAGTGTAGGTACCGGGTTCACACAGTCCGTTTCCCGAGCTCTCAGCGTATATCTCTCCGTCTTCTTCTCGCAGCTGCAACTCTCTCTATCTCTCTCTCTAGCCACAGTATACACACATCAGCCAACGCGAAAAAACAAGGAGGAGCTATACTGTCCGGGTATATAGTGGAAACGCGCCGCGCACAGGACGGCAACACGACACGTACCAACGTCTGACGCGTGAGCACGCGCGGCAAATGTCAGGCCACGACGGGCCTCCGGAGTCTGCAAACGACCTCCTCCTCTGACGACACGCGCACTACCTTCGAGAAGACGACGAGCCGCTGTAATGGACGGACACCAGGTATTTATATTTTTATGCATTGCGAGCGAGGCTGCGTGGCTAATTGTTTGTAATTGCTGTTTTAATTGTTACGGCGATGCGCGCGAGAGCTGTGGCAACACCCCCTTTGCCACCAATTGTGATTCAACAGAGATGGTCTTTGTTTACTCTGGCTTTGTTCGTAGGTGCGAGCCCTCTACGACTTCTCCGGAGAGCCTGGATCTGCCGAGCTCTCCATCACGGCTGGAGAAGTGTTGACTGTTATGAGGGATAACGTTGGAGATGGATGGTGCGAAGGATTTAATCAGGGTGGACAATCGGGTCTGTTTCCTGCTGCCTATGTGCAAGTTATCGAGGCTACTGCTCCTACAACAGGTTGTTTACACTTTTCATTTTGTGTGGTTATATTTTGTTTAAAGCTTTAATACTTTGTAAGAAGGTATATTTAACTTTTAAATTAATATTCTTTGTATGTGTTGCTGCAAACAGACAAAGAAATACTGATTAATTAATTACTTTTGACCTTAAGGTAATTGACTCTAAGTGATACCTACTTACGTGCTACTGAGTATGATCAGCGACTTAAGAATTGTTATACGTGGAAAATTTATCAGAGAAATGTACTTTTCACTTAAAATATGTGTATCCTAATCTTTGTTTGCATGATCATTCTTTGGTAACCTTGAATCTGAAAATAGTTTGACAGCGGGTAGATAACTCATGAATGAATACTTTGATTGTATCAGAAAAAAATCTTCTACGTTTGTTGATTAATAACTCATATAAATCAGTGCAGTAAAATTTTTTTTATTGATTCTCTTATTTGAATTATGTTCCAGGAAACATGGTGAATTCACAACAAAGTACAGGTGATTACTGGGATGATGACTGGGACGACGATTCAGAAATAGGTCAGACCCAGGCCTATGTCCCACCTGTTCAGCAGCAGCCTAGCCTGCAATCAGCTCAGTCCAGCAGTACAGAATACGGTGACTCTGTGTCAGTGCATACAGTTCACTCTGTCATTCCAGAAAGATCTATTCCCAATGTACCAAAGAAGAACAACAAGTTCACTGCACTGGTCAAGTCAGGCGAGGAGGGCTTCTTGCTTAGCTCCAAGTTAGTCATTGTTCCGGAATCTGAAAAAATATACTTAGAGGAGGTCGAGAGTGGGAGATTTTCTTGGGCTCAAACTGGAGAAAGCTACAACTGCGTCGTGACTTCTCCCAAAAAGGAGTCCAAGCTCAAGGGTTTGAAGGTTTTCATTGTTTACCAGCTTACCCCCACGGTAATTACTTCATTCATTGCAACTATTAATTCCAAGATAAATATTGTGAATCAATCCATGCTTATCTCCAACAAGTGATAAAAATCTTTCATAAAGATAAAGTTGTGAAAGACTCCGATATGAATGGATCTTAAGCAATACTAGAAAAATCTGAACAATAACAAACTTCTTGCAGTTCAACAACATCCAAGTGTCGCGCAGGTACAAGCACTTCGACTGGCTACACGAGAGACTCGAGGAAAAGTTCTGCTTCATCCCAATACCGCCTCTGCCCGACAAGCAGATATCCGGCCGTTACGAGGAGCAGTTTATCGAGCACCGGCGCACTCAACTCCAGGAGTTCGTCGATTACGTCTGCAGGCATCCCGTGCTATCCAGGAGCCGAGTCTGGCAGCATTTCATTACGTGCACGGATGAGAAACGCTGGAAAGCCGGCAAACGAGCAGCTGAGAAGGACGAGCTGCTCGGCGTCACTTACTTCCATGGTATTCAATGCCCGGATACGCCACTCGATGCCATCAAAGTCGAGTTCCAAACCGATGCCTTCGCTAGGTAATAGAGCTTTTGTTGAAACGTCAAATTTTGCTCATTGTTTGCGTTAGTCATCGCGTGCGACTACCGCGATGAGTAATTGTGTTTGTCATAAAAAGTTGATAAAGTTGCAACCGTATTTTGAGATAAAAAGTCTTTACTAAACGCTATGCATTTTGTAATCTAGGTTCATCGCGGGGCTGGATCCAGTGGTCAAGAACTTCATGGCGATGGCAACAGATCAGGCGAAGAAGCATCAAGTGCTGTACAAGCGTGAGTTCCAGAAGATCGGTCAGTGTTTCGTGTCGTTGGGCAATGCTCTGGAAGCCGACGACGCTGGTCGGTCACGTCACACGCTCAACCAGGCACTCAAGGACACGGGAGAGGCTTACAACGAGATAGGAAAGTTGTACGAGGAGCAACCAAAGTACGACTGGGAACCGCTCGCGGACAAGTTCCACATCTATCGAGGGATCATCAGCAGTTTCCCCGATGTCATCGGCATTCACAAGGTTGGCTCTCTTTATTTATTTATTTATTTTTTAATTGAAAGGTAAGGTTTATTAGCGAAGTTTACGTTAAATAATGTTTGATTATCAGAGCGCTGTGCAAAAGCGGAAGGATTGCGAGAGGCTGGTGAACGAGCATAAGATGGAGACGCAACAGTTGCGCGAACTGAACCACAGGACAGACGTGATAGCTCGGGCACTCAGCGCCGAGGAAACGCACTTCCAGTCGGAACGCGAGATTCACATCACGCAGGCGATGAAGAGCCATCTCGTCGAGCAAATAAACTTCTACCAGAAGATCGTGAACAAGCTGCAGGAGGCGCTCAGCTCCTTTGACGGCTGAAATCTAGATAATCAAGAGATATCGATAGGTAAAGAAGCTGATTTTGCACAATTGAACGAAGGGTCCAACTGGTGACTCTTCGCTTTGACGGCGCGGTGCCTTCGTGATGTTCGCACGCGTCACGCACGCTTTCTCGAGGGAGAAGTTTTTCGAATTTCGAGCATAAGTACGCACAATTATGATCTGCGTATTTATGCGCATACAACTTTGTTCGATTTTTCCTCAGGCAATAATTACGAAATTTACGAATAATTTTTAATTCCGCTGTGTTCTGCGAATTTTTTCTGGGGCTAACGTGCAGAAAAAAGAGTTGTTATGTGTCTATAAGTGTTGAAAATGTCTACAGAATCTGTTGTATTTTTTGCAGAAAAATATTTTTAATATTTCTTGCATGTATGTATATATGTGTGTGATTTAAAAAGACAGCATAAAAGGCTTGAACTGCGTTTTATTCTTATCTGTGGGTATTTCGAGCGGAAAAATCCTTTAAAAATGATTCGTAAATTTTAAGATGTTTGCAATGATATTTTCTAACCAAGGATTTGCCTTTAGCTTATCGTAAATGATAATGAATCACTTTGCAAAGCGATTTCAATGTAGATGAAATCGCTGTTACTTGCATTTTTCTCTCAACTATACAGACTGTAAGATATACAAATTGTAATTATGACGTTGATATCAATATTATGTAAATGAATTGTGTATATTGCTTATATATAAGATAATGTATCTAGTGGGCAAAATTTCTCTCTAATCAACGTTCTTTTTAGAACCGTTTTACAAAACTCATATTTTTGTACAAAAGATTTTCGAAACTATACATGCGGTGGACTACTCCTATCAAAATATTACTGTTGTGATATATTTTTAGGAACTATGAAATACAAACCGTTTCTAACCTGAACATATTCCTCGAATTTTTGAAGAAATTTTTCCACTAGAATCTCGGAGCCTCTGAGAGCCTTCTAAATAATCATGATAAAGCAAAAAATAATGTTTCTATTACGTGTAAACAAGAAGTGTGCGTGCATTATACCTAAATGTCTAAACAAAATTTATCCAAACACTAACTATTCTTGTAACAAAACAAAAACATTATTTTTGTTTTAAAACGTGTCCTTCCCGCCTAGGGAAGTAATAAAGAATCATTAATAAGTTATTTTAAAGTCATCTGTCTCGCAAATATTTGTATTACCATAATTTTGTTAAACCTTGAAAAAAAAATTAAATATAACATTGAAAACCAGACACAATCTATGCTAAATACATGTATTCATTTTTTTAAAGTTAATAATGCATGAAAGTTAAAATAAAAAAACACCGAATATGTGCGCTATACGTCCTTCTCTAAATCTAATTAAGAGATGACGGTACATCGAACCGTAAATCACCGCGGTAACGAATAAATTTTTTGAAATTATAGAGACAATATCCATTTTTGTGCGCAGCAGCGATGAATCACAGATGCTGTGTCGAGGCTGTCGCCGCTGATTCACATCGGCTAATCATAATCAATTGATTTCAGTCGCGAGAGAGAGAGAGAGAGAGAGAGAGAGAGAGAGAGAGAGAGAGAGAGAGAGAGAGAGAGAGAGAGTAACGAACAGCACCAGAGGTAGGGATAAATAAAAAGCCATAAGAAATGCGTTACTCATTCCTCTTTTTTTCAGCTCGTTTATTTGGACAACACTTTTGCACAGATTATACACGATGTTTCCTCGGTCGATACAAAAACTGCAGGACTAAATTTTTTTTTGTTCATTATCGTTAATATCATCATCATTATAATATTATTATTATTAATATTATTATTACGATTTTAATAATTATTTATTATTATTTATAATCTTGTCGAGCGTGCGTTTCATTTGTGTGAACGTGTTTAAGTGTGTGTGTATGTCTGTCTATGTGTGCGTGTTCGATCGATAGCAAGTTTTTGTCCGATGAGTTATACATATATTGTTTATCACGGACCAGTCGATGACGGCATTTTTTGTTCACGAACGAGAAGTGCGTTTTAAAAAGTCTCGTTCGTGATTTTATGTAGCTTTTTTCTTCGTCCTTTCGTTTTATTTGTTTTTATTTCGTACAGAATGCTGTACAATAACTAAAGAGAAGCAACAACATGAATCTTTGTATGGTTGATCGAAGTCGCGAAATTCTTTCGAAATAAAAAATATAACGCAGCTCGTCATCCTTGCAAGGTCGAATTTGCTTCCTCATACTTCCACTTTAATTATTTTTGACGCTCGTCAATGTCATCGTTAAGTTATCTCTCATCGGTGGTTTTTTTAACCTTTATACAAATAACTAATGCATCGTCTTACTATGTAGCAAAATGTCTCGTCTTCTTTATAATTCTGTTCTGCTAAACAATCGTATTGACCCTCTTCATTCATTAAAATGAAAAATAAACGTGATTTCTGAAATTTCAAAAGTGAATGTAAGCCTTGACGCTGAATAATTTCTTACTTTTCTTTTGTAAAAAGAAGAAAATATACCTGTACAAGCCGACTGAATGAAGATAGTCAAGTTCGAATTAAAAAGAGCAGACTCAAGCTCTTACATATTTTTTTTTTTTTATGATTAACATATACTACACCGAATTATTTACATCTATTGATATAAGAGTTCTCACTTTTGTTTCTCGCTTTATTTGTCTGTATAAAAACTATATCCCGTACACGTGTCGAGAAGAAGCAATGATGTAGAAATCTATTGGTGGCATTAAAAAAAGGAATGTGAAAATCCTTAGGCAAGTAAAAAAAGGAATACATAATCGTTTCGGTGGTTATACGTATAACACGTTTCGAGCGTTCACTGAAAACCGAGGAGGCAAGATATTGCCGAACACTTCGTCGTTCCAATCCATACTATGTGTATTAATTCGCAAACAAAAAAGTTTGTCGGCGCGTGTAATAATGCTGCGGTTACGTGACGACTTATCTTCTTGTGAAATTATCGCACCTCGATTTTCATGCATATTCATGCCGGTTTCGAAAAGACCAGAATAATACAGTGTGGCTATATATTTCCATGAAAATAAAATAAGTCGTCGATTGAATACGTTTGTTATAATTTTCAAGAAGAGCAAGAATATATAGATCGATTTTAAAGAGATAAGAACATTATTTAGTAGCTGAATAAAAGCATCTTCATAAATGCACAATTCAATAATGCGGCTAGACGCAATCTTTTTATTGTCCGGACTAATCACGAATGAATCTGTCGCTCGAAAAATGCGGCTTGCAAAAAAGCATATGAAAATACAATCTGCCCAGCTATTATGTCCGCAAAAGTGCTTCTCAACGATAATTTCGCTTTGCTGGCGCTCTTACTCCCCCTTCTAAAAATGCAAAAAGTCAGTAAAACAGGATTGCCTGGTTAGAATTCCCACAAGAGTCTCTACGTAACAACGAGTGGAGAAATGTATGTTAGCGAAAAAAAGTCTATGCATCCATAAATCTTTCTGCCAAAACTAAGCCGTTATTAGAAAAAGCTAAAATCGTGTAAAAGCGTATAATACATATATAACGATCGTAAAATTATCGTGTGTGTCTTGTTTTATAATTTTTTTTTGTCTCAATCTCATTGCCTGCACCACTTTTTTGTATAATAATAATTTACGACTCGCGAATCGAATAGAAAACAAAATATCGTCCTTTCGCGAATACAATTATATTTGTATATATATATTAACGGTATACAAAGGAATGATATATGTATAAATATATGTATATCATGCGCAATGCAACAATATTACACGCAACGCTATCTTTATAATTTACGTACAACAACAAAATATTCTTCCTTCATATTTACGTATTTTTTTCCTTTCGCTTTTCTCGTCCTTTTTTAGACAACAATATCAGTCTGAATTTATATACTTGTCCGCTGCTTCAACGATTATATAGAACTGCCGCTAGTTAACAAGCTTAGTTTTTTTTTGTTTTGTTTACAATCACATTCACAATATTCTAGTTTTCGATTTAAATATATATAACGTAACGCACGTGTGTTTCCTTTATATTTTATTTTTTTTTGTCTCTGCTATTTTTTAATAACAATCTCGACTTAGCCGCCGATATGTCTGCGTTTTCATATGGCACTGCACGATGTCCCATCGGTCCCGAAGTGATTTGTGTTGGCCCTTCTATAGGAGATAATCCGGTGAATTTTTTTCGCTTCATTATTAACGAGTGCTGATGCTTGAGCTGTTTTTCTACGTAACGAAAATCACTGTGCTAGTGAGAATAATTTCGCGATGACTACTTCAAATTCACTAAGACTGATTCGATCACGGTACATATATGTATGTATGTGTTAACAGCTCGATATTGCAAAATAAGGTTTGTTTCGAAACTCATTTTACATTGAAATAAAATTGCAAGTGTCGAACCGAGTGAAAAATTCAAATTTGATGACAGCATGGCATGATGTTGAACGATTAGGGAGCAAGTAACAGAGCAAGAAGACCGATCAAAATACAACAAATTCTCGGCTCCCTGAATTCATTTCCGTTAAGAGGTCGAAATATAGAAAAATAATATCGCTTATTCGTTGCTCGTTTAGTCTTTCATCGTGTTTTTTTTTTAATCACGTATTTTATGTTTGTTTTCTCTGTTCTACTGTCCCTTCGATGCATCCATCACAGGAAGCACGTGTGCATTTAATGATTTTATTACGACTTGGAAAACACATATGGCCTGCGAAGCAGATTCCTTTATATAATATATAAATATGCGTGTATATTTATATATCCTTACATATCAAAGAGTACGAATGGAGAGCTTCTCGAAGGCTTTGTTCTATTCTGCTCTGTTTCTGCAAGCTCGCCCATTATTTTTTTTAAGTACTCGAATATCTAACACTGGAATTCGTAAAAATATAACTATTTGGTCATTCGATATACGTACAATGGCACATTATGGGGTTCGGGGTTTTTCTTTATATACGGTGTAGTAAGCAACGCTCAATATACACATATTTCCTTAATTTCAAAATTTTCGTGTTTTACAGTGACAAAGTGAGAAAAAAGATAGATATTACAGAGATACAATAGATCAAAGAGGGAAGAGCAATTATCGTAACACCTACGAGTGTGTATAATATTCCTAGTTTCAGTGTGTGTTCCTTTTTTGTTTACTATATAATATGTATATAAGAAAGAAAAGATTATTTACAATTACAAGAGGTGCATCGTACAGCCAAGAATGAGCTATATAGTCGCTTCACAATGCGAATAAGATTTCGTTTTTTTTTTTGCATTATTTTAGTTTACTTTTGATTTTCTATATAGTCTCTCGAAGGTATAGTGTATTTTTTCTACTTTCTCGCGTATCGATGGGAGCTCGGCCCCAGAGTCACCGAATCAATGCTTTTTCATATCATTTCTATCTATGCTTTCATCTCTCACATATTATAATGAAAAGTTAGCCTACAAAAATAATTTCTTATCGTGTATTGTGCAATTGCGAGGAAAAACCAGTGATATTTATCTCCTGACGATGATTCGAGGTGACTCCAGCGCGCGGCTACTATATGCTCTCCGAGCAAAACTTGTTTCGATTCTCGCGCGCGTGAACTGCCCGTGTAAGGCTGCGGTGTGAACGTTTTTTTTCTCCTCAAAATATCCTACGATATATCACTTGCAACGTGATTAAGAAGATTGGGAACGTTGAATCTTTCAAGTTGTAAAAATTAGATTAAAACGAGTTAGACGAGTTCGTGTGTGACAGTTGCTCGGAAATGATTTTCGCTCAGACATATAATAGATTATACAAGACGCAGTTTACAATTTACAAGAAGCGACGTGTATTCGGTAGTATGTTTGTTAATTTTTTTTTTTTAGTTTCTCTCTAGTTCGTAGATGATTTAAGTACTGATCGTAGCAGTTCTGAGATATATAAGAGACAATTTCAACGTACCTATACCTTCACAAAAATCATTCAATTTTTTGTTCATTTTTGTCTTGTCACCTATAGACGTCTTTAAAAAAAGTATACAATATATATATTAAAACGCAGTAGACTGTAGTTCGGTAATTTATGACTCAACCAGTGTAGCTCAAGAAAATGAATCGTCATAAATACTTCAACAGAGTCTCATACTATGCAAAATATGTTAAACTTTGAACATTTCGTCAATGCCGTGAAAACTTTTAATTAGCGAAACCTATCTAAACCAGGCGAACCGCTGAGATTTTTGAATATCATCATAAGTTCAATAACTTTGCCTGCTTTTCTAACCAAATAATAGTAATTTTCGTGTTGTCAATTCTTTAACCACTCTTATTACTTTCAAGGATTTACATCACGCGTACCGTTCCGAAGCTGATATTTTTTTTAAACCGTGCTCCTATGCTTTTCCTCCGAACTGTCCGCCTGCAGAGGACAGTCAGGTGTCAGCATATAATAAATAAAATCTTCGAGCCATCTTCTTTCTTATTACATATTCACCCTTTTGTTTATTTGTAATATATTTATAATTATATATATAATTTATTTCATATATATATATTTATTTTTAGCGTTTGATAAAGAATATATGCCTTAAGACTAATTCAATTTTCAAGCTTACTTACACTAGTCATTTTATCATAAAGAATCATTTAAGCCTTCGACGTCGATTCTTCGGTAAGTTATGTAAAACTAAGCTTGAATAGGTAAACCCAAAAAGATTATACAAAAAAAAAACTTAAAACTACAATCATAAAAAACAACTAAAATCAGATCCACTAGTGGTCATGGCGACGAAAGGAAAAAAACTATCCCGATGTCAGATCTAAATTCAACAATTCCGCGATTGTCCAATAAAAGGAAGAATCAATATCGAAGGCCTCCTTCTGCACATGATACATTTGCACGTACAACATTCTTGCGTTATCCGAGAGTGCCCGACTTTCGGACGGACGTATGTGTCTACTTCATTATACAGTCGCTTTACTTTTCACATTATTTATTTATTTTTTTGCCTATATTTTTCCCTTAAAATCGTGTATCATGTTTTCCTTATATGCTGTATATATCACGTTGATGTTCCTTACCATTACAGTGAAGATAAAGAGCAAGAGAAGTGTCGACAGAGGAGATTTCTGCCTCTTCTCTTGAGGAATACTTTTTTTCATTTTAAACATGCGAAAGAGTTTTAGTTACTTATCTTAGCTGAGATGTACTCACAGATCGAGGAGAAGAGGGAGAGATAGAGAGAGCGAGGAAAGCTCCTTCGTCGCGCAAGGATATACATAGGAAAACTTTACACATGCATTGTAACGAAGTTGAAGCTATCTGTTTCTCTCTCCTCCTCTCCTGTCTTGTGTTAAGTGTCGCTTATTTTATTTCGGAACACATTTCCGCCGCTCGCGCTTCATTATTTTTTTTTCTTTAATTGTATGTTTCTTCTGTATGTGTCTCGACGAAGTTTCCCCTCTCTCGAGGCAACTGTGCGTGTGTGTATGTCCTAGTAACGTATATTAAGATGTCGGCGCTCTCGCATATATTATACGAATCCGCGTATATAACTTTGAGCTATAGAAAAACAACTGTAACGCAGTAGTATGCATAATATAGTCATCGAAGGAATGTGTGAGCGAGCAATGAGTATAAGTACCGAAATTTTTTTCCTGTGCGCATAACAATTGAGACTTACTTTTACCTCTTACACCTCCGACTTCGGCAAACTTTCGATAAAAAAACATTGCACTAATCATGTTTCTTTCGCGAGTTCGAGTACGTTCGCGAAAAGTATAGTGTGAATGTGTGTTCACGTAAAAAAATAGAATATAACGTTTCTCTCACGGTGTGTGTGTGCGCGTGTATGTGTGTGTATATGTGTGTGTGTATGTGTATCTACGTGGCGTGCCGCGTGCCTGCATCTTTCAGAGGAAATAGCACGCCAGCGCATGAAACAATTTCCAATCTTATTTCACTGATACAAAAATACTTTGTCGCTCGTGAACGTAAATTGCCGCAAGCGGTTGACACTTTTCTTTAGAGTTGGAACAGAATGAAAATTATGTTCAACTTGCGCTGCATGTAAAAATATATCATTAGTTAGTGTAACAGAGCTGTTGTTCAACAACTGTATGGAAGTGGCGTAACAAGTCTGTTCAGGACTTTTATTACCGCGCGAGTATATTTTAACCGAATGAGAAAAAGCTGAGTGTACAATGTAGATTGCATAGTGGCGTACACTTCGTTATATAGTATAAGAAATACAAGAGAGAAAATCAGTGGTTACTTTGAGAAATACGAATAAGACACACGCACTATGCCTTGAGTGTTCCAGACTCCTAATTCTACAGGCCAGAATATCCTCTACGTTTGTGTCTTTGTGGCTGTGCGCGCGCGAGCCGTGTCTGGACGTTAATAAAATTGAGTGAGTCCCCCCAGTTCCTTCTATATACCGACGCTCCGTTTTACCGGCGATCGGTTAAGCGGAGCGTCGACACAGAGAACTATATATCGAGGCTCACGTGTCATCGTCTTCGCCTCGTCGCGTGAGTTATACAAGTACATTCAGCTCCGTTTTTTCGTCTTCGCGTATAATCACACGAGTTGCGTAGATATAGTAGTAGTAGAGAAACAGTAGTAGCAATAGTAGTAGTAACAATAGTAGCAGCAGTAGTAGTAGTAGTAGTAATAGTAACATTAGTAGTAGAAGAAGGAGTAGAATAAGAAAGAGTAGAAGAAGTAGGAAGGAAAAGCAGTAGCAGCAGCAGCAGCGGCAGCGGCGCTCTTTCTCGTGTACGTGTGTTTGTCATCAGCATCGGTTGTAAATATCAATGCGGCCATTGGTACAGCAGCCGTGATATGTGCTCAGCCTTTCTCCTGCTTCCACTGGCGTCGCCTTAGATGCGTCAGGTCGAGCCTGAGCAATGCGAGCAGACTGGCCCAGAGTTTGGTCGTCATGGTTGTTATCCTGGGTCGGGTTCGTCTCCATCGGTGCTGCTGCTGCTGCTGTGACTGATGCCCCGTAGGCGAAGACGCGGCCGAGGATGAGCCTGAGCCTGTCGTGGTGCTGCCGCCGCCACTGACGGGAGAGACGGTAGCAGCCGCCTGCGTCTGGGTGAGGACGATGAGGTGACGGCGATGCCGGCGTCGGATGCTGCCGAGGCGCAAGGAATCGGGAGCCGCCGGCTCGCGGAAGTGATGCTTCAGTAGTTCCGGTGGTTCGGGCTCGCTCCTCCTGAGGGGCCGATCGAACCTGGTTGCTGTTGCTGTCCCGGTTGGGGTGACGGCGATTGCTGAGGTTGATGGCTGCTGGTTGAGCTGCTGTTCAGCGCGAGCCTCTGCATCTGGCGTATGACCGTCGTCGCGTGGTAGGCTTGCTGCAACCATGAGACAACAGGGAGACATTCCTTGGGTTGATCCTGCACCGGCAGTGATTTGGCGGTGGGGGGCCACAATAACATACACACACAGAGAAACACAAGACGTGGTCAGACGCGTCGTGCTCTAATGGAATTTTACTAACCTTCCACCTCGACTTGGCGAAGTTCTTTTTAAGTTGTTCCGATACCGTACCGTGGATGTTTTTGTTGCTCGCTGCGTTGCCCGAGATCCTGCACAGAGCGAATTCATACAGATATTAGTCGACATTTATTCCCAAGAATTCGTACGAGTGAGACGAATAATTCATTATTATAGACACAGTGTGATGAGGGAATGTTTCTGCGAAATATCGCTCGGACAGTTATAGACGGTTCGAGCTTTTCGTTGTAATTCAAGAGACACACATTGATTGTATATATGTATGTGCGTGCATTTTTCGAATTCAGCTGGCGAGACACAATGAGGCTTTGAAGGAGAAAAATTGAGCTGTGATGTAACGCTCTGAATAGGCCAGAGAGATCGAAAAAGAAAAAAAAAGAAAATGATCGTCTGCAATAGACATCAGACACACATGTGTACGTGAGGTTGGCCAATGAAGTCGATTAATAGATCGATAGCGAGAAAGTGTGCTTGTGTGTGCGTGTTTGTGTGTGGACAAAGAGATATTAGAATGACACATATGCTCTCTCTTGGATATGAGAGAACAGAACACTAAGATGCTGCGAGAGAGGGAGAGAGAAAGAGATGAATTGCGATGCGTTATATGCGACACACACTACTTACTGGCTGCACGAGCGACATTACGTGCGTATATACCTATATACGCGCGCACTCGTTGCGCGCTATATACCTGGATCGGCTCATATATCAAGAATTGAGCTTTCATTCCAATTGAAAAAGCTACTCGAAATTCTACGACTAAGTATAGTACTATTTTTACATGGAATCATCAGCATTAACATCGTCCCTCTTCAATTTATCTATATTTACTCTCGCGTGTGCGTGCGTTCTAATAGTGACGCAGGTTTGAACTCTCTATATACATATGCAAGACTCTACGAAATGAAAAAAATCAAACAAATCAGCTCAACTCTCGTGAAAGCTCGCTCGCTTGCTACAGGGCGCTCAGAAAACAAAAGATCTAAAAATCTCTAGAAAAATTAAAAAATATCTGCTGCTAATATAACAGACAATATAATCGTAACGTGTCGCAGGCGACGAGGACTCACCAGGGATGTCCGAGAGCCTGTTTACACGTGTAGCGCTTCTCCACGTCGACGCACATGAGCCTGCTGATAAAGTCCTTGGCCGAGTCGCTGATGTCGTCCCAGTACGGCGAGTCGAACTCGAATTCACCTGCAACAAGCGAGTGTTACTCAATCATGCTTATACTTCTTCTTCTTCTTCTTGTTTTTTCGTCGCAAAAAAGCCGACAGATGCTCGGCGCGCAAAAAGCTGGCTCATCGTGATAATGCACACCTTTGAGTATCTGAGCGAAAAGGTTCGCGTCGTTCTCGTCGTAGAACGGAGGATAGCCGCACAGCAGTATATAGGATATGACGCCTATGCTCCAGACGTCCACTGCCTTGCCGTAGGGCTTCTGGGCGAGCACCTCCGGAGCTGCAACAGTCGATATTTGCAATTTGTCACTCGGTCGGTAAAACAGAGTGTCGGTAACGATATACTTACCGACGTAGCCGGGCGTGCCGCAAGCGGTGGCCATGATACCGCTGTCTTCCATCTTGGACAGTCCGAAGTCGCTGATCATGATCTTGCTGTCCTCGTCCGGACTGTAGTAGAGCAGGTTCTCGGGTTTGAGATCCCTGTGCACGACGCCCTGTTCGTGCATGTAGTCCACGGCCTCGAGGACCTGTCTGATGAGACTCGACGCGTCTCGTTCCGTGTACGAGCCCTTTTCGACGATTCGGTCGAACAGCTCGCCGCCCGTTACTCTGTATAGCGCACACACACAGAAAAAAAAGATTGTTTTTATTTCGCCCACCTCGAGAGCAAACGAATAACTGACGGCTGATTGAAGAAAAACACGATTAAAATTTTTGCGTTAATGCATATACGCGGCGCGTAGGCGGTGTCCTTTGAAAGTCAAGTGCACAATTATAGCGCGAGCTTTCATGTCGTTCGGCAATAAATTACAGTCGACTGCAGTCTTTTACACGCGGCCGGTGAATTTTACATGCGCGCCAGAGATCAATTGAACGATATAGATATATACATGTATGGATTGCCATCGGATTAAAACGTGTACGCATCTTCGCGCGGATAACACACGCAAGCATTATAATTTATATAAATACACTCACAGCTCCATGACGAGGTAGACCTTATGCTTGTCCTCGAAAGTTTCGAGCAGCTGCACGATATTCGGATGCGTCAACCTGCGAACAGAGCGCATATAGCGCGGGGAACTTGAAATTTGGCCGATCGTGTATATGTACACATGTATATAGGAGGTTCCCTTTTATCTCCCACAAGCTTCGCATGCATGCAGTTCGAGTCATATCGAGTGTGATCTGTATATGTATACAGCACACACAGCAATATGCAGGAAGTGGGTTAGCGGGGACGCGGAGCTTCGACTTTTCGTTTCTGGATTTGTATTCATCCGTCGAAAAGTTTCCGGCTCCCCGCGCGTCAGCAGCGCGAAAACATGTTATTCCGCACCTCATGCAACAAAACACAGATACATTATAGTAGAAAAGAAGCGTAACATCATCGCACTGCACAATAATCAAGTGTAACAACATTCCACAGCAGCAATTTTCCATTCGCCGCATCGTATATATCGATCGACAGGTATAGTAGCAGTAGTACAAGCGGTATGTATATATATAGACGTATATATCTCCAGCCTTGTCTCTGTTGAAATTGAAAAATCAGCGCGACAGCGAGGAGAAGCAATTCGGAAAAGGCCGTCGGGAAACTCGAAAAGCTTTTAAAAGCTTGCGCGCGCGCGAGCGGGTGACCTTGCCCGCGGCGGCCTCGGCAATTTCTCGAGACGCTCATTCGATTATTCGTCAAGTGGGCCACAGGTGAATTGCTCCTACAGTATTACTGTACTTTTACATCTCTCGTCGCCCTTGATTCTCTCTCTCTTTCTCTCGTGTGTTCTTCGATAGGTCGTCCTTAAGAGATCGTCAAGTGCGGCAGTTTCAACGGAAGAGTGCCAAATCCGGATATATGCAGCGCGAAAAAAAATTGTATCTAATATTCATCGACGCCGACTGTTTCTCTTGGCGTTTTCTCTCGACGCCACTGCGCCATCTAGCGGTGGTGAACCACATATCGCGAGTCTAGACAGGCAATACGTATCGAAAGAGTTTATACCTATATATATATGAGAGAGCAAGGCCGCTTTCCGGAAATATACACCCTTTGGCTTATTGCGTGAATCACGAGAAGCACATCTACGACGTGTTGTGGGTGTGTGCCTCTCTATCCCTCGACCGATGCATGAATTTTTAATCCTCCAAGCGCGCTTCGAGGTATATCTCGCATATATATGCGTAAGTCTCGGAAAATGTCATTTTCTTATATCGAAAAGAAAAGAGAGAACGAAAGAAACGTGCCATCGCGAGTATTACGTAAAATGCGTCATGCCTCCCGATGAAAAATAAACAGGCCGAATTCTTTGTTCGCCGCGCGTTATCGAATGTACTTATACTATACTCGCACAGGTTGAACTTGAAAGCTCTCGGCCCTGCGGTTCATTCAAGGATGCGCCGCACGCGATATATATTTATACGCGGCCTTTTTTTTCTTCTTTCTTATCGCGACGCGTGCTTAGATTGATCTAGACTCGTAATTCGTGAGCTATCAGGGTCAGACGTACGGCACACGATAATATGCACACAAAAGTTCAAGCACACATCATATATATAACATACACATGCGTAAGCACATCCAGAAAAAGCAAAATATATATATATATACACTCATGCGATGTGTGGGTGGATAATATGAGGGCGTGAGAAAATCAATCCTCCGAAAATGCAACGGCGAATTGTTAGTCGCGTGTGTACGATGTGTGGTATATATAAAGTCGGCGATTATTGATGAATTAGTGATATAGCGTGTGTGCGACGCGATTGCGATTCTATAGACTGTATATATTGTATCGATATTCGCGCATGCTTTTCTTTCTTGTACACAGCCTTTTTTGCTGTGTGTATAGACGAGCATATGGATTTGTTCTTTTTTTTATTTACGTGTGTATTATATTATAATCCGAAAGTTTGATTCGCACGTCAGTTCCTCGGTGAGAAAAAGAAATGATCGCGAGAGTCGTCGTCGTTTTGGTATACACGTATACGGGTATAGCGCGAGTATCGATCTGGCGTTTGATACACGAGAGTTAAATTTAAAAATCAATGCTCATTCTTTATTCATGAGCGATAGAGGTAAGAAAATAGCGCGCGGAACAGATAAGAATGTCTCTCACGGCGTGTCCGCCTAGAGAATATATTATTGTATTCCATTATATACATACACATTGTCGGAATCGGAAAATCTTTCCTTTTTCATGTAACTTTTATTCAGAGACAGAGGCCCTTTTGTCATTTTTCGCCTCGACGAACGAGTCGATTCCCGACAAGTGTATATCGACGTATCTAGTGTATCGACCTTACATTACACGTATAATAGGTACCGAATCTCTATTGTATACGTAATCGTCGACAGATCTCGGATACCGTTATATCGATGTATAGTGCGAACACACATAACACATTTACAGCTTTGAAATATACTGATGTATAGCGCGCGAGTGTATTCGTTATCGTCGACTAGTTTAATCGCTTCCGTGCGATTAGACCATCCGACGAAATTCTCTCGAAAGACTGACGGACATTCCATGGAGAGAACAGCTGTGTGCACTCGAGAGAAATTTTATTGGGACACGAGAGAGCTGTATTATAAGCGGAAAGTTTCAGCTGCATTGCGCGCCGCCTGTGTGTTTGTCTTTGGTTTTGTATCAATATTGGACGAGTCTTCTTCTTCTTTTCCCCTCGAGAGAGAGTGAGAGAAAAAAGTTTCGGCTTGTTTCCGGAAGTCTCCACTAGCATATAAATCATTGGGGGGCGAGACAAAAGTCGAGAGATACGCGATTATGATGTATTGTAATAAATGAAAATATTCCCATCGATAAAGGCTCTATATGCAGTAGATTTTTAATAAAACCATAGAGCAGGTATTTGTTTTCCCCTTCGACGCGGCGCGCTTTTGTGCAGCAGCAGCTCCGCCGCTGTGAATTATTAAAGCGTCCTTTATCCGAATATATAATTTTAATATTACTTCGCCTTTCCTCTTTCTTTTTATTGCGCGCGAGGTTGGCTATAGAGCCGGCCTTTAATCGAGTTAATTAATCCGGGGAAAAGGGCATTTTACAATTTCTCTGTTATTTGCTTTTTTCCGTTCTCGAAAACTCGGACAATCGAATTCCGCCTGGAATATTCAACTGTCCTTTTATAGTCCCTCCGAGAAGTTTTCCCTCAAGTATCGCGCTCTTTCAGCAACTCACATCCACGCGGAAGAATAACATAAAAGAAAATCGCCGACGACAAGAGGAGAGACTCGTATATAGTAAAAAGACAAAAGGTCGAGGCGCCGAATCAATAAGCGAAGATCCCGCCCGGTAATTTTCCAACTTTTCGAAGCTGCAGCGACTCGAAAATTCTCTGGAAAACGAGAGAATTCGAAACGCCCTCGATCGATGACACTATATAACGCAGCGAGGTTAGAAACATTTCGAGCTATAGCGTTTTCTCGAGGATACAATACTCGCTTCACGCAGAGCTTATTTATTATATGTCCGAAGCAAAAGTTCTTGATAAAAAGGAGAGGTATTAAAATTCAAGCCGATTTAAATCTGAAGAGATAAGCCAAGCCGCTAGAGGGCACTTCTGTCGAGCTCGGCCGATAAAGTAGCTCCCCTCAGTCTTGAAAAAGTGCCTAATATACGTGGCAAAAATTTACAAGCTCTCCCTGCGGATTTAGCCCTTCGTAATATACACACACCCACAGAGCGGCCAGAAATTATCTGATAACTGTACTATGTCCGCAGGGGCTTCCGTATATACCTATAAAGGAGGGTCGATTTTTGACTGCGTTTTTTCTCGTTTGCACGAATAACTGTGGGCTATTTATCCTCCGACATTCCTATGCGGACGAAGGTCGTCGAGCTTCCTGATGGACACTTTCTTTTTCTGTCGCTCACTTGGGGAAAATAACTTCCCACACCGGGAGAATTTAATTTCGTTTGATTTTATATACTTTACGGCTTACGTGATATATATGCGAGCAGTTACATGCGAAGAAATTTAATATATTAATTCCGGACAATAATAGACGTGGGTGCAACAACATATTATACTTGGAAGTTGGAACGCGATCGAGTGAAATTCATTACACAAACGTTCTGGGAAAGCTCCTTACGTGCATAATACGTGTGTATGCGTGTGTGTGTATCAATTTAAGTTTATTCGCAATAACGTGAATTCTCGAGTTCAATTGCATAAGGGAGGGCATATAAAAGCAGCAGCAGCAGCAGCTGAGAAGCGTATAAAAGCATATTATAGTCGTTGCACGAGAAAGTCAAAGCTCGTAAAATCGCGCGCTTACGAAAACTCGTGGAGCATCGAAATAATTAGCATAACAAGTCGATTGTTTACATAATCGGATAACCGGACTCCAATATGAAACTAGAGCTATGCGTGGACGCTGCTCGAGGTCATCGCGATTCTCTCCTTTTTTTTCGAGGCTGATGAATATAGAAAAGAACGACTCGAGAGTATAGCAGCTTTTGATGTTGCTCTCTCGAGGGTAAGAAGTGCCGTTTGAGCTTTTGGCTCTCTCGAGTAATATCCGGTCAATGCGTATTACAATTTCAAATTTATACACTAACGTGCATAACTAGATGCCCCTCTCTCTCTCTCTCTTGAGTGTAAACACATCACGAAATCTCGCGCGCATCGATTTTTAATTTAGCGCCGACCGGAGCTTGCAACTTTCATGCGCCGACCTTCCGCCGAATAAATGAGCTATGTATGACACACACACAGAGAAGCGATGCATGTATAAATTTCGCAAGATAGAGTTGTTCCTTTTTCGTATATAAAGTTTCTCGTGACCGAGTCTCGTTCGGCTAAACTCGATTTGGCCTTTTTTTCGGCGCAGCTTATATAGCGTGATGAGGTGAAGCTCTCGTTCTGATTATTAAAGAGCTGGAGTAGCGGTAATTCGTATTATCGAGCGCGCGCAATTACACGCGAAGACTCGTTATATACATGTATATTAAAAAGTAGTCTGTCGGGCCATTAGCGCTTGACATGAAAATTCAAATGCTCATGTGCGCTCGTTTAAAAACACAAGAGAGCGATTTGTCTCTTTGAATATTTACCGCTCTGCAGCTGACGAGTGATAAATTAGCGTAAAGAGTATTTTTTTTTTGTAAATGCAATGACAAAAAAAGAAGAAGCTTCGCAACGCGTTTCCTATTGATCATACGACGACAATACACAATTGCATATTACACTGGCTTGTGTATAATGGGGACGACAGTCGTCGCGACGCCGATCATTATCGCGTTTTTTTTTTATTCAAAGAAAATCCACTCGCTGAAAGGAACTGTGCGTATGTAACACGAATGTCAAAGGCGACGTTATTTTCGTACCAACGGATAAGCATCGCCGGGCGTTAAAAAGGAGTCGTGCGGAGCATTAGCCAGAGAGAGAAAGTTTCTGATGTAAGAATATTATACTCATGTAACGATCGGTAGCCGGTGATAATATCCTAATAAAAAAAAATTAGTATCGCCGTAATCATTGTATAATCGATTCAATTTTCAAGGCCGCCGCAAGAGAAAGTTAATTCACGCGCCGAGATCGATATCGCTCTTTCACTACTAATTTATATATACTTTGGGAAACGTATGCTTGTGTATTATTTTTAGCCGCTTGCCACGTATTTTTATCACGAATTATCGGAGGACAAAAAATTTACGAGCCGTCTCTCTGCTCTCTTGGATTTCGTCTCTCCTTTCGAGTCCATATTCGCCAGTCACGAATCTCGTCCCGGCGAAATGTATAACCAAGTGCTTCCTCCTCTCTCCGTGTTCTGCAGTCGTCGTCGCTGCAATATAAAAGTTGGCTCTGCTGCTCGTAAAGCGGGGATTTTTAAAATACTACCGGGACGCAAATCTGTCTCTCGCTCCTGCTCCTGTAGAAAATTGGAAACGACGTGAAAGCCTTGGCTGATTTTTTATTTCCCCGCCGCTTTTCAGCTGAGGTAACTCGTGACGCAACGATTTTTTCTTTTATTTTTCTAAATTAAAAGAAGCGGATACGTATAGTCAAGCTTGCGGAAACCGTCACGCGTTGAAGAGAGAGAGAGAGGGAAGAAGATGTACAAGGCAATTCGTCGGATGTCCGCAAATTGGATTTATAGTATATGTATATATACGGATCGATGTGACTTTCCATAGCAAGAGGAGAAAATTCATTTTTCGCGCCTCTATAATTGGCCGATTAAAATTCCACGGCAAATCCGAGTCGATTAATCGTTCAATCGGCACTCGCTAATTACTGCCTCTCTCGTGCGCTCTATAGCTCGGAAAGGAAGCTAGCTGGCAGTAGTGAGAGAATGCGATATCGAAATCCTTGTAGAGTACGACGACGACGACGACGACGACGACGACGACCCACGCGCCGGCAAGTGGCCTGTACCGGCAACTATCGTAATTGGATTATTGCCCTCCATTCGACGCAGTTTCGATCTGATTATATGCTGCATCCAGATATATATATGTATATAAAGCGTAGGAGGGGGGTGTCGTTTGGTGTTAAGTGAATTTCGAGTTAACGGCCGAGACAGACAAACAAACCCAACATTGCGCTCTGCCTGTGCAATATATCGTATATTAGGTATGCTGGCACACATTCGACGTAGAATATAATTATATACAGGCACAGAGTGTGTAGGAGGGAGAGATGGATATAAAGAACAAACAAGAATTAACGGGAGGATATATGGTGTACACTGCACGATGCGCCGGTGGTGTGTCGGCCACTTAAACAAAAGTCGTGTCGAGATTAAAGAGGCTGCGTGTGTCGTACAATGTGTGTTACATTACTATTATATATATACCTCCGTGTACGTGGTGTTACACATGTGCGTGAGCGGATCGTGTGTGATATACAGTGTTATAGTAGTAGTAGTAGTAGTAGTAGTAGAGAGAGAGGAGTGATGAGTATATAAGAGAGATAGAAAGATTGGCAGAGAGAGAGAGAGATAGTATAGATGCGGTTGCTCGGTTGCTTGGCCCGAGGAAGGGCCCACTTACCATTCCTTTTCCTCATTATTATCATCGGACTTGAGTGGCCCGTCGCCACTGTACGACGTCACGCATCGACTGAACCTACGGATTAACAAGATAACGCCAGTGTTCATCACTGTCACACACACATATACAAATTTTTTATTTTCTTCTCTCTTCCCATGTGGCAGTATATTTTGTAGTCTATTGTTTCTGTTTCAGTGAGTGCGTGTGGGATATATACATACATCGCGTTGACTAGGAAAATTCTTGTACACTATAGTATCTACGTATCCAGTTTTCGCTGGACGACACGTATACATGCTGAATATATTGGACTCAATAGGATTCGACATGTGTCGCGAGAGGCTGCGTATGTATCGGAATGCTTTGGCGCGAAATTTTCGTAGTCAACGTAACAGTATAGTCGTGTAGCTTCAAACGCGACGCGGTTTTCTTTTTTTTTAATTTACTTGTAACCGTTGTCGAGAGACTTTGGCTGTGAATATGGGGGAATGTGAACGCGTTCTTTTGGACTCGGGAATTTCCATCGCAGTTTCTGGGTGGTCTTCTCGGATTTCGACGAAAAAAGTGTGTTGCGTCTCTTCGAGAGAGTTTTTGGACCGACGGTATAACGAGACGTGAGATAATATATAGCTGCACATTGATTATTAATAGACAGATAAGATATATATAGATAAAAAAGTACACGAAGCTGCAATACTCTCTTATAATAATACACAATATGTCGTATGTAAGTATATATAATTAGTGACTGTATAAGACATGTTAGTATTATATGTATATTACAAATCGTATAACGTATATATGTATAAGTAGCAGTTATATATCGTGACAGCCCAAAATGCACAAAGAATATATATAATATAGAAGCTAATGTATATATGGAGAATCTCTTATTGTTTTATTAGTCGGACAAATAAAAATAAAAAAAAGGCGGTTGTAAAACGTAGAAAAGGGAGAAAAATTAGCAACGAACACAGGTATCATACTCACAGCCAGGCCTTTTGTAAAAGTAAGTTCAAGTGTATAACAGTCGTGTGTATATAGTATATATGTAGCACAAATATAAACAACACGATGTTAATAAAGCAGCTTTGTAAAAATATAAGAGATGTATATTTACACAGCTATTATGTATAGTATAATATATAGTATATAAAAAGCGATATAACGTAAACATGTTTAGCACTGCCTTAATTTGTATGAGTAAAAAACTACGTTTATATAAATGTATATGTATAAGTATAATACTTGAAGTATATGTATAAATATTTACACACTGATCAGCACATTGCGCATAATATATAGAAGAAAGATGGAAAGTATAACAATAGTCAGAGCGAGCGTATATATAGATATTTTGATGATAAATTTTGGTTTTTGCACGGTTGTATGCTATTTATTGCAAAATTTCTTTCAGGTCATATCGCTTACAAGCTTTATAATAATGATAATAATAAACGAATCTCAAACGCGATTATACTCTTCAAAGTAGTAAACAGATGCATCTGATGATGTACAACATGCTCTATAAAAATTTCAGCCGGTTTTCGTAATTATGAATTCGAGTCAGTCAAAAAGTATATAGTAGTAGGTATATAGGTATAATATATAAGAATAGAAAACGAGTTCGCTGAGAGCGACACATCAAGTTTAAGTCAACACAGCAATAAGTAAACTCACCTCCTCAGCACTTTGATCTCGTTCTCCAAGGAGTCCTCCTTACCCTTGAGCGCTTTTTTATCGATGATTTTCACGGCGTACATCATACCCGGCCGGTCTTTACTCTCGGCCAGTCTGACTTCCGAAAAGGCACCGCTGAAATCACACAAAGACAAAACCCTCGTTTTAGCATGTACAACTTTTCGGGCTTAAAGCAGCATGTATATTTCTTACGTAACATCATCAGGAAACGCAGAAAATATTCAGGACTCGATTTTTTTCGCTCCAGTAGGGGAAACCGGTCGTGTGTGTGTGTATGTCATGTGTATACATACAATATAATGTATATGCGCGACGTCGCTTACAAAAAACTGGATCTAAATATAGCCACGAGTGTGTGTATGGCGATGTGAGCTTGCAAATTAAATAACCGTCGGATTCAAAGGCATCGCACGCGACAACGTAACAAACAACGCAGTGTGTGTATGAAAACACAAATAAAATAGGCCGTTCTTTTTGAAAGTATAAAATTGCATTATGCATGTACGCGTACGGCATCTGCAAAATTTGGTACTGCTCGTCCTTTGTGCAGAGTTTACAAATATAGCCTAAGTTAGTTTCATACAGGTCCAGTATGGAACACCTAAGTGTTTCCCGCTTTCGCCGCTAAATGGCGCCACCATAACGCATGGATTAGTTGCGAGTTATCGATTTTATATCTTTACCAAAGTTATTTTTCAGAGCTCTGGTTGAATATGTACAAATTATTTAAATCTAAATATTCAATAAAAATCTAGGCGTTATTCCGTACTGGACGCCACTACTTTTACATTTCTTCCTAGTACAATTAGATATAGACTCAGTATTGTAGGTCTCGAAAACGTTTGTGTCGATAGATGGTCATTCAAGGAAGAAATTTGTTTATTCAAAACAAGCAAAATTGCTATGGTCTTTCGTATTATACTCGACGAGCTTTCGCTATATATAAAAAAAATAGGTTCGTCTTCAACTCTATAGAACAACACACCGATGCAATTTCTCAATCGCGCAGTTGTGTTACAGCACACATACCTCTGATGCAATGAGAGACTTGACAAAAATGAAAACAAAAATAAATCGTGTCGAAAAACCAGTCCCGATCGCGTAATTCACGCGAAGATCGGTATGTATATATACACGTACAAGAAAACTTTCACCTCATCCCTGTAGACCGCGGACGAGATCAAACGCATGCAAACGCTGCAGCAGCAGCAGCTAATCAATGCCTATTACGCAATAAGTTATCCGATGCAGCAGCGGCGATTAGTTACAGGTTTTTCACCGTTGGATCGGTATATATAGTATTAATGAGACGACTACGCTGTGGCGATATGGTATTATAGAGAGAAAAGAGAGTTTCCTCGGCTCTGTGCAGTGCCGGTGATATAATGAATTGGGTAATATGTAAATTACGATCGACTGAGTGAGAGAGAGAGAAAGAGATGATTTATGTAATAGCACGAGGCTGGCGTCGAAGAATTAATTTCCGAATCGAGTTGATTATCCGATCGGCGCACGTCGGAGAACAATGAGCCGCGTTGGTTAGACTATACTTTCCCTGCAGTGTATGTGGTGTATAATCGCACGATATTAACCTCGTGTTTATGCGAGGTGTGAAAAGCCGATGAATAAATTCATTGTCGAAGTTAATTCTTTTTTTTTTATTGACTACCTTGTATATACGCTTGCGTGAACCCCGAGGATCTGTACAGTTATATTATTACGTTTCCAAGTGTTACGTAGCATAAATTTAAGAACGTTCAGCGAGTATTGCCAGCAGTGCTAATTGAAGCAATTATCGTCCGTTATAATAAGGAAATTGTCACTTGAAACGAAAAAGTAATTACAACATCTACGGCCACGTCAAATATACAATACATTCCAATATCAAACTGCGATTTCTCTCTATCGCCATCATCATAATCATCGGGTAAACGTTTTCACGCTAACCGTGAAAAATCAGCTCACACACGCGATAGGTATACCTATAGAAAAGTATACACAACACAGCCTACGGCCGTCCATACTCTCAAGAGTCTCGCAGACAGACAGACAGACGGACTCGCACGAGGCCGAAGACCCAAATCACTCTTCTGGCCGCTCTCGTTTATCTCACTCGTTTCCTCTCTCTATATACCCGCGAGCAGCGCTGGGACCATTACGCGCCACGTCCTCGCACGTAATTGACTATATACTACTTCTGCTGCTGCTATACCTATATGTATATATGCTATACGAATCGACGTCTCCCGCGGGACAACTTCTCTCGAGATCGCGCGCAAGTAAGTACCTGTGTGTGTGTGTGTGTGTGTGTTTCGAGAAAGAGAAAGAAAATTTTCGAGTACGTGACGTAAATGGACGATGAAATTCTTCTCCTCGTGCATAATATATATAGGTATGCTCGCTTTCCGGGAGCTTTCGAGAGAATTTAATTCAACGGCTGCAAGTTGCTTAAATCAAATGCACGTGCGCGCGAGTCAGCGACGAGTTAATGGCTTTAGCGCGCGCGACTTTTTTTTTGCTGTATAAACTCTGCGGTGGAACGTTTTTGAGGTGGTTTTATAATCGTTCTCGCGGTGTGCTCGATGCAGTTTCGTCATGAGATCGGGGTGTGACGACAGTCGTTCGTTTAAAGAAGAAAAAAAGCTGTGATTTCGTTGAGACGATGTTTTTTTTTTATTTTCCGTTGAAAAGATCCTATAATACAACGTAATTTCTAGTCTCGAGAACCCTATTCCAAGAAGCCTCTCCTTTTTCTTCGCAACAGGTCCAAACACACTCTCCGACTTATATACACTTTAATTACCGCACCTCTTTCCTCTCTCGTCGAATCCCAACCGTAAAGTTCAACTCACACACACAATCTTCTTTTTATTAGCATTTCAGGCCAAGCAATAAAAGCCCACAATACACTCTCGACCGGTTTCTCATCGTGAAAAAAATTCCTCTTACAGAAAAAAAATTCCATCTCTTGAGAGAAGCAGCAGCAGTAGCAGCATCTCCGAAATCGGCAAATCTTCCAATACGGAAAAATCAGTCGTCGCGTGCGCGAATTCCCGGCGGCGCGTAAATCTCGATCAGCCGCGGAATAAGGCGATAAACGCGCCGCGGAAACAACCCTGTCACACCTCCTCTGCAGCTCTGCTCCACTTGCTCTCGTGTGTATATATATATATACTGTCTATATAGGATTTTTCCGAGAGAGAGCCGCTGATGGATTGATGCATTATTGATGACGATCGTCTGAAATATCAATCGCAGCGCATGATTATTTCATCATGCGTCGACCTAGTTTTCGGAAAACCGGTATATGTAACGTTTCCGCAATTTTTCTTTTATCGTATATATAAAGTTTCTGCTGAGGCTATATATAGGCGCTGCAGTTTGCGAGCGACTGCATTTATATACCCCGCTCACGTTTGCACCGAATTCGAAAGTTTCTTTCGGGACGACCCTTGGCATCACCTGTCTGTCTAATATAACGTGTATTTTTGCGCAACTTTTTTACATCGCCAGAGAAACACTCTCGTGCGTATCGAATCTCGCGTGGAAATGAGACTTACACACCCAGCCGGTTGTATAATCGCCGCAACACACCTCCTATTTTTTTCTCTCTATAATAACTACCACATAACGATCTTACATACACTGATGTAGAATACTTTTAATAATAGTCACACACATTCTCTCGCAAAGCTCTCCGACGTGTCTATATTCAGCTATGCGCCAATGAGTATAAATTATCCCGAAAGAATCTTCGGCGAATCGATTTTTCTCTCATCTCCTTCCATGGTCGGAATAACCTCAAAAGAGCATCACACAGTGAAAACACACAGAGCGTCGCCGGCGTTAATCGACTGTGTCGTCGTCATCGTGAACGGCTGCATTTTCTCCCGGTCGTCGCTCGCGCGCGCACGTTTCGCAACGAAATTCATAATCTTATAGCTTCGCATTGCGATGGAGCAGCATAGCACAGGTATGCACCCTATATAGTATAGCTGTATAGCATATCTTTCTCTCCTCACACCGTCGGCTGAATTTCATATAAACTTTGGAATCGATCGTCGCCGGCAGAAATTCCAGCGATCCAATTCCGCTGCAGAGAGGGACGATTAATTTCGAGAGCGACCGAGGGAATGCGGGGGGAGCTGAAGAAGCAGGAGGGAAAGAAAGAAAGAAAGAAGGAAAGAAGGAAGAACCGGTCTAGCGAAAGGTTATATATGTAGGTAGGTAATATAGACGTAATACTCACGTGCCGAGTTGTTCCTTGAGGACATACTTGTCCTCGATGGAGGGCGACTTGTCGTCCTTGGCATCCTTCTTGGGCTTCTTGGCTGGGTCGCGTCTACCGAAGAGCGGCATCCTCGTAGCGGCTATTCGCTGGCGCAGAGCCTCGAACAGGTCAGCCGCGGATGCTGCGGCGCTCGGCGACAGCTTGACTGATGACTCCTCCCTCTACACTTCTTTATGTCTCTAGATATCCTCTATCTCCTATGTACGTATATATTTCCACGCTTGTATTATGTTACTTGTAATACAATATTATGTACACGACGCGTGTTTTGTAGCCCAGGATCTCTCACTGATGCGAGCTACTGCAGTCCGGGCAAGTCCTTGGTGAGAGACAGAGAGAGAGGAGGGGGAGGGAGGGAGCAGACGACGCAGTGTGTATGTGTGTGTGTGTAGCAGCTGCTCACAGAACAGCCCCGACGTCAAGTCTCTCTCTCTTTAGGTGTGTATGTGTGTGTATACCTACTTACTACCCCGTCAGTTATTATCGTCTGCTAACGTCGTCGCGCGCGCATATCGCCCGTGTGTGCGGGATTATCCTCGTGTGTTTATATACTAATACGATAAAAACGAGAGAGAGAGAGAGGACGGAGACGACGACGACCGACGGTCCGTTCACTTCAATATATATGTAGATATATCACACGCACACGCATAGGTACATGCATACGCGTCAGCAGCTCTCTCTCGCTCGCTCGGCCGCGAGTGACTGACTGCGCCGCTGCTGCGCGACGCCGCACTGGCCGCGACTCTCTCTCTTTCTCCGTCGGACCACAGCGCCATCTAACGGGCTTACAGCGAAGCTCGAGCGAAGGGTGCGGACGACTGTTACAGTAGAGCTTTTCCGATGATTATATGATGATGATGAAAGGGCGGTCTGGATTGATTGGAGGAGGAGATAGGTCGGCTGCATTATATGGATGAGAGATCGATCGGCGATCGGTTTTTACAGACACTGTAGGTATACTCTGTGCATCGATTTGCGCACTGTACAGGGGTGCTGTGCATAGGATGTTATACCAGGCACGCACACGTGTCCGATCATGCACCTTCGAAGGTCCGCCGCGACGTCACGACCCCCCTCGGGCGTGACGTCAGGATATCGGATGCGCCTAGACGTCTACTGCTGCTCGCATAGCTTTGAATATTTCAGCGATGCTTATATTGTGTATTATAGATATCGCGCCTCCTGGAGGAATCAACCTGCCGTAAACAATAACGTGTAGAATGGCCGTCTATTATGTGGAGAAAAAGAGTAGTTTTCGAGTGTATATCTCTCGGGATTTATTAACCGCGCGAGCGCGCTATGCCAATTGATAAACGCGCGGCTGTCAATTGCTATACATGTCGTCTCGTTTCAAAGACTCTTACATAAAAGCTCCTATATATGCATATACTCCGAGGAAGAAAAGCGTATAGATACGCGATGATGTAACTTATACCTATATAGGTGTATGTGTACGAATTTTTGTACTATAGGGAACAGTTCCAGCCCCGTAGCTATTTTTGGCGGCATTTTTTATTCGCGCGATCGATATTTAAATTTATACTTTTTATGCGTTTTTCTTGGATCATCTTCTATACACGGTAGACACAATTGGCGCGACTCAAATCCAACATTCTTTTTATTTTAGGACTATAAATGATGACTCGGTAAAATATCTTTTGACACGCTTAAAATGAAAAAATTACTTATTTCTGTCATAACTTTTGCCGTAGGATAAATTTAAAATATCGGGCTCGAAATATGTTTAATAGAACATAAAAGTTCTACTCGAATCAGCCCGGAAAAGTGTCACGTTATTAAATTATTCCTACTGGGAAACTCTCCCCTAAACGGAAAGAAAAATGCTAATACGGCTATATAATTTCGCGTCGGAGATTGGAGTCACGAAAGCAGCTGCAGCAGCAGCAGCACAGCCTACTATATCAATCAAGCGATTAGCCGCTGATGAAGTAATTAGAGGAAATGAAGGCGTTATAATCGAGTCACGTGTTCGTTTCCACCTCATTACGAGCTTTTTTTTATAAAAATTCTATTTGTATATTAATATTCTTAAAATTACACGCGTATATGATACGCTGCTGATATGTCCACCTCTCGATCCTTATCGACTGCAGAAACACACACACACACAATCGAGCTTTTACAAGCTCTCTGCGCGTGCGATATCGAGCTCAGGGTCGCGGCCTCCGGACGCTTCTGGGGAAAAGCCCCGGCGAGAGAGAGAGAGAGAGATGTGCGATAACGCGAAAAAGCACGAGCTTTTCCTCTGAAAAAATAGAGATGCCTCGATGTAACGTGTATATGCGCTGCGCTGTATAGGCTTTCGATGATACGGAGCTAAATGTGGGGAAGAGGGTATATAAATAACGGGCTATATAGTTTCGAGAGGAGTCGTGTATTGGTATTGTTTGGCTGATGGGGTGGACTATCATGTCGGTGTGTGTTTCTTATATACGGTATATGGGGACACGTCGAGTGTTTGATGTTTGCCGTATGGTTATATATACATATACTTTTGGAGGAAATTTTGGGGGCAGGAGATGAGAGTCGTCGAATAATATATATTGCTGTTTTGACGTGGTTGTAACTTTTGATTGGCTGGAGGGGAATTTGAATTGCTGGTCAAGGTTTTCACTTTATTTGGAGAAGGGAGGATTCTTTCTGATGGAGGTTGCGTTTTCGAAAAAGTATTCGCATATTTTTTTTAGTGGCTACTAGTATTATCTTGTAAACAACCTTAATCGCAATGGCCCTCATTATGATGTAGCTTTATAAAAGTCACGCAATTTTCTATCGCAAACTTTTACGTATCTATTCAGGTATACTGGAAGCAAATTTTCCGGTATCCTGATAAAAAATAACTAATCTCAACAATTTCCACTTTAAAATGCTAAAGCACAGTGCGAAAATCCATATTTACACGTAATTAGTTATTAAATATGTTTACTTAAGACCTGAGTTATAAATGTAAGACATATTTTACACGAATACTACTTTAAATATTTGTCGTGTAAATTGCGTTAACCGCGTCAGTGTGTCAACATCATGCATCGCAAGAAACCATATTACATATACCGTTCCAAATCTCCTCCTACAAGAAATAAAAAAAAAAACGATATTATACATTCGTAACGCGCCTTGGGACGCATCTCTTCAGGGATTTTTAATCGGCCGAATGACCTCTGCACCAGAGCCGCGACTAGAAATGCAACAGTGCGGTAAATATTTATCTCCTCTCCGTGAGAAGAAGAAGAAGAAGCTGCCGCAGTAGCTCGTCGACGGGATTACTAAATTTGGAGTCGTTTATCACTCTTATCGGCTAAGCTCGTCGGCGCGAAAAGCAATCGATAATAGCCTCACTTGCGCTTCTCACTATATACTATATAGTGTGTATATCCAAGCCGAGAAAGATAGTATATATAATACAATGGCCTGACTTGCACTTTGAGATTATGACTTGATTTAGAGCTTCTCTCTGAGATGTGTATTATACTACGTTAACTCGCTTTTTGTACAATGATTTTCTTCGTTTTTCCAATAAGTAAAGAGCGAAAAATGAATAAAAAAAAGGAAGAGTAGAGAACGAGCCGTGTCGGCTTCATCGCGAATAATATTTTCGCTGCAGATGTGTTATCGACTCGAAAGAGAGATAGATAAGCCAGACGCGCTCGGGTCACGGATATGTCGCGTATATTTTCGTATTGTATACATATATCTGCGGCTGTTTTGCCGATCAGTCTATTTATCGGACGTTCGCGCTTAAATTATATATATATATATACATACACTCGCGCGCACTATCGCGAATTTTTAGCCGAACAATCGCTACATGTACATAACTCCTGTGTAATACGTAAACGAAGCATGTGTATATGCACACACAGAGAGAGAAGGGGATGTATACAGGATTAAATCGTATGCGCATTGTAATCTGACTTTGCGGTATAGAGGTACAGGTCGACACCGCGTGTATACAGAGCTTTGATTTATATACCTATGCCACTCGACCGCGCGCGCTCCGTGTGTGCTATATATATATGCGCGAAAATCATCACGCGAAGTGATATTAGGTGATAAAAAATTCATTTCATCGGCGAAAGCAGCTGTCGTCGTCGGTTAATTAATCGCCTCTGGTATTCGGATGATTCCACCCACGCACATACATACATACTAGCTGTGTGCTCGGGAAGTTGGCAATTAGTCGAGAGCGAAGCGCAATTAGTTCCAGGTTTTCGGGATTGTATATACGCGCAGACGGATATTTCGGTATGATTAGGAGCATAACTATGGAGATTCAATTTTACGATTAATAGTCTACGTCATTCCGCGGTATAATAACATTTTTTTTTTCAGAAGCGCGTGCGGTGCGCGGAATTGATGTTTTTGCGAGAGGCGAGCGTTTAATCGGTTTAGCTCTCGTGTAAATGCGTTATATACGGATACATAAAAATTTCTGTTACGTACAGTTTACTTTGTAAAAAAAGTTTTTACCGTCTATACTGCGTATGAATGTTTTTTCTGAAAAGTTTCGGTGAAGGAAAATTCATCGACCGCATTCCAATCGTCGGCCAGCTTATGAGTTAATTATATTCTTTGCTCTCGTGTGGGTATATACGTCATAATATCGCGCCGGACAGTTTATAGTTGACGCTTCGAGTTGTAGACTCCAGATGACAGCAGCGGTTTGTTGCTGGAGTCTCTCGATTTACCAGCCGAGCATATATCGCGCTATTATATTTTTTGAGGAGAGCGAGAGTTTATAGCGATAAATCTTTTAATGCTCTCTCTCGTAAAAGCGTCGCTTCGGAATTGGAGAGGATTATTGTTAGGGGATATTGCTGATGCGTTTTGTCTTTGGTGATGTTAAAATTGTAATAGAGGTGTGGTGATAAGGTTTTTTTGTCCGTTTTGTATTTATTTATTTATTTATTTATTTATTAATAAACGGACATTGCTGCCCTTTACAAAATTGACTTAAATCAAATATAAGAGACAACTTACAAGCTAAACGTATGGTATAAGAAATGGGAAATTTAGTTGTGAAAATGCATTGATTTGTAAATTTTGAAATTGAAATGAATTTTTTTTATCTTACAATTTAATACTCGAAACTTTTTGGGGATAGGTAATCCTAGGTTTCATATAGGTAGTGTTGGGGTCAACCAAGAAAGTATTAAGCTGCTTTTTAATAACTATCTTATGCCCCCTGTTTAATCATGAAAAGTAAACACGAAATTCACCATCGATTAACTCGACTCCGAAAAAGCGAGTTTTTCAAATTTCAAAAACTATATTGCTTTGCGAGTATCTGAATAGCAATAGAGTGTTATCTTGTGTACGATAAAAAGGTACTTAAAACTTCTTTGCGCGACAGTTTAAAGTTAACAAAAACACACTAGTCTAAATGTCTTTACAATCGTTTCTTATTCTTTTGCCTTTCCAGCAATACTACCACAAAAAAACCGTAAAAAATTATAATTAATCTTCAAAAACGTAACCCCTACTAATGACGCACATCAGTGCGCCGAGCACTTTTGCATATACTATACCCCCCATACTGCCTTCCATAGCGAAAGTACACAACCGCAAAAGCGTTATCCAGCTGGAACTGGCGTTAACTAGTTCGAAGGAAGCATATAGGATCTACCACATATATAAAATCCTCAAAATAATATATTACGTTATACATATAAAAATACCATCTTCCATATACAACTATTTGCACATACGAGCTGGCACTGACATTGTTGCTCGCAGTAGCGTAAAGTTTCTCAGGATATTATGCGAGCGCGCGTAATTTACGAGAAAATTAACAAAAGGAATGTCGAACTCGACGTGCTTTTAATATTCACAGTGCATTACATATTCTGCGATTACTATTTCGGCTGACGATGTTCCTTCAGTAGAAAAAGCCAAGTCCGGTAGGACACACCGGTATATAGTGTATTAATGACATACCAATCAAAACTCTATAAAAAAAATCGTGATTTCATCATACCAATAAAAGAAGAGCATCAAGTCCGCACGTCTATATAACACACTCCTGACATCACAGTAGCATAAGTCGCGCAGGTCTCTCGACAAACCATCACTCGTTTCCCGCGAGGGATCGGCAGCGCACAGTCGGTCGTCGTTCCTCGAGCCGATCGGTCTCTTCTCTCTACGGAGACACATTACCCTCGAGAATTACTGCACGTGGATACACTGATTACGCTGCTTTTAGGCAGCTCGTGTGTTTTGAATTTCAAATTTTTTTCCACTGGAATTTCATCAAGGGCCGAGAAAATGGGAGCTTCGAAGGTTTGTGAGATTTTTATTACCCATTAGTCGCATAAAAAAATTGCTCTACTCGCTTATTCGCTATGAAAAATATCAACAATGCGGAGATATAGGTATATGCCGTTTCAGCCGGTGCAACAAGTAGTGTAAGCGCGGCTTGGGTAAGACGTAAACGCGGCGACTGTCGAAACACTAACCTTCACCCTGTCCCTCTTATCCGCTCGCAAATTACTTACATTGTAATATAGCGACGTAGTAATTTTCTCTCTCACGAAAAATTCGACGCAATTTCGCGTGTACAATAATTATACAACTTTATCACGTGCGCGCGTAGTAAAGTTGTTCTTTTATTTTGTTTATCTCGCCCGGCTGATGCAGACGGTTTTAATAACGCGTTCATGCCTGTGCGCGCGTTTTTTAAAAAAAAATTAATAATACCTTTTATGCTCTTCGAGGTACATGATGTAACAATCTGTGAATGTTGCTCGGATTGTAATATATAGATCGTATATACAAAGCGTCTCTATAATAGGAATATTTTAATCTTTAAATATTCAATTAATAGAGAGATAGAATAGTAGGTCACATTTTATAGCCTCGTTATAATAATCACACTATATACGAAAAAAAATATACGGTTTTGAAATTTGCCTTTCGAATCTATATAATTTACAAACGGCGACCTTGACGATCACTTCTCGCACACACATACCGGTTGCAAAATACCGCATTCGATTCATCTATTTCCGAAAGTCGATCGGAGATTCGCGGAGCGTGAGAGAAACACTATAGAGTGGAATGACTCGTGTTTATTCTCCGCACGAGGCGTCCGCCTGTCTGACGACTCGAGCTTTCAAAAGCTCCAAGGGGAGAGAGAGAGCTTTCGGACAAGGTCAGACGACTTGTAGACGTTAATTAGTAGTTTTTACATGTTTTTTTTTATTATTCTTAAAATAAAAGTGCCGCGAAATAAAAATTCAAATTCCATAAAAACAAAAAACACGATCTTCCTAATCATCGCAATAATGTGTTATATTATTCTCTCTCGCGTTATAACGAGTCTCGTCCTTCGCGGATATACACATTCCGGCGTAATGACAATACGCATCCCGTAATTGCGGTGGAAAAAAAGAATAATGGAAAGTCATTGTGTCAGTATGTATATCTCGTAATCCCTTTAACGAGCCTCTTATAAAGTCGAGCAATTACTGTACGCTAGACTTTATATACAATTTCGAAAAAAATCCTCGCGGACAAAGGCGATTTACGAGCATTAAAAAACGCGACATTATAGAGAAAAAATCAAGGAATTGACGGATGAATCGGAATTGGATTCCTAGTATAATTAATTCGCCGAGTGACGCGCGTCTCGTAGGAATAACTGTATTATATACCATCACCTGCAGAGTTTCTACCCCAACGAGTTTCCGATAGTTTCAGCGAGTTTCCCGCATAATCGATCTGCCGCAGTTTTATCGTCTCCGATTAGCATTAGTCGCATGTATAAATGCGCTACTCACGCAATTTTGAAGTTCACGCGAATCGAAAAAAAAAATAATGAGCCGATTAGAAAGTATATAGCATATACTGGATCGCGTGTCAATCTTATATGCGAAACTCAATCACACGTTTACGACATAATATGCGTGTTTTTACATAATATCCGCCGATCTGTTCTGTATATAATCTCGAAGGTGAAGATAAAGAAAATAACGTTTCAGGATGGCAAGCAGAATCCCGCCTTTGTGGGGGACGACGGTGTGGAGCTCGATGGTCTGGACACCACTGGGCCTTACACCATTCCGATGTCATGCAGACTTCCTGACGAGCCAAAACCACCTCTGGTGTTAACAACTAGTGTAGAGAAGACAGCTGCCCAGACTCGGGAACGTCAGACATGGGACAGCAGTCTGGAGTTTCTGATGTCGTGCATAGCGATGTCGGTGGGTCTGGGCAACGTCTGGAGGTTTCCTTTTACGGCTTACGAGAACGGAGGTGGAGCTTTCCTGATACCCTACATCGTGGTGTTGTTCATCGTCGGTAAACCCTGTTACTATCTGGAGATGATAGTTGGACAGTTCACCAGCAGGTCGTCGGTGAAGATGTGGTCGGTGGCACCTTGTCTTCGTGGTGTCGGTTGGGCACAGATGTTCTCGATGGTCGCAGTGGCGACGTACTATTGCTCGCTGATGTCCGTGACGATGTACTACCTGATCGGAAGCTTCCAGGCCTCTTTGCCCTGGTCAGAGTGTCTGGAAGAGTGGGGTGATGTGTGCGTAGATTCTGGCAGACACGCGAACGGAACTGAAGAGAGGAGTAACCGTACTGGCTTGAGGAGCTCTGCCGAGTTGTACTTTGTGTAAGTATAATCATATCGCATCGTCACTTTTACCCGTAACTGATACAGAAACATAATCGAAATTCAAACCACAGAAATACGGTGCTCAAAGAAAAATCCAGCATACACGACGGCCTGGGTCTTCCAGACTGGAGGTTGAGCCTCTGCCTCCTCTTCGCCTGGCTCTGTATCTTCGGTGTTCTGGTCAAGGGTGTCCAGAGTTCCGGTAAAGCTGCTTACTTCCTGGCTCTCTTCCCCTACGCCATAATGTTCGCTCTGCTGGGACGAGCCGTGACGCTAGAGGGCGCTGCGACAGGTATCCTGTTCTTCATCAAACCGGACTGGAGTAAACTCTTCGAGGCCGATGTCTGGTACGCCGCTGTTACCCAGTGCTTCTTCTCGTTGTCCGTATGCTTCGGCGGACTCATTACTTATTCATCCTACAACGGATTCAGACATAACATTTACCGGTGAGTTAATTGCACTGGTTTTTCTTTCAATCTATGATTCGTTCGTCAGAATTTATAATTAATACTTTCCGTTCTATAACGTGACGAATCCACAAGTGTATGTCAAACTAGTTTTTTTTTTTTTCTAAAAAGTCTGCAAAACAATGACTCTTAACTATTCTCAATGTATAATCCAGAGACGTTATCGTCGTCACCACACTGGACACGCTGACGAGTCTTATGGCTGGCTTCACGATCTTCGGTATCCTGGGAAATTTGGCCCACGAACTCGGAACCGACGACATCGGCAACGTCGTTCGAGGCGGCTCCGGACTAGCTTTCATATCCTACCCCGACGCTATCGCCAAGTTCACCGTTTTACCACAGGTATGCGCATGTATGGACAAATATTCAAATATATTTACTTCTCGATATATATTATTATATACGCGCGAAATTCAAAAGAGAATCTTCAGGAAGAAGACAACCATCGTTCCGCTTGTCACTTTCAATTAGGTATCGAATTGAGTATATATAGCGATGCACTTAACGCGCGTTTAATAGGCGAAGCTGGATGATGACACAGCGGTGAAATCTTGCGGGCATGTGGCGTCAGATCTATATGTGACGGAAAACGCGGCACTTTTTTCATAAGCGCAAATTTGCCGCCACGATGTGACATTAGGTTATAATAGAGAAAAACGCCGTGCTTGAATCTAGCCTCTTTGACATTTCAATCTGTACGCGACACCAGTACAATGTAATATATCTATATACACCGGGCAATTATCCGTAGGCGTATGCGTGTATATGCGTCAACGATTAATAATCAATTTTTTGTTACTTTGTATAAAGGAAAGATCTCGATCATACTCTCGGTGTCTATATGTGATATCTTTCGTTTCACGTCACGCTCGGATATACCTAATATAATTATAGTCTTGCGCAACGTAACACTTGCCGATTGAAATCAACCGATCCATATAAATATACGAGTGCATCTTATCCTTATTATCTTCGGAATTTCGCGCCAACGTGTACGTATATCAACATCTGATCTAAAAATTGTTCCACAGCTGTTCTCGGTATTGTTCTTCCTGATGCTGTACGTCCTGGGAATCGGTAGTGGAATAGCTCTGGCCGGTGGTATCATCAGCATAGTTAACGACCAGTTCCCCAACTGGAAACACTGGCACATCGTACTGGTGACATGTCTCATAGGATTCGGCGTTGGAACTGCCTACTGCACACCTGTACGTGTCTTTTATACAAATTTACGATCGTTCATAACGTGATTAAAATTTCAGCATCGCAATCGCCGATATAACTTTGTACTCGCCGCTGAGATTTTATCGATCGATATATACTCTCTCGTATGTACGTACAACGTCAATTAGGCTAATTATATTTGCAGGGAGGACAGTTCGCCTTGGGATTGGTGGACTATTACGCGGCTTCTTTCGTGGTTTTCGTACTGGCGAGTCTCGAGGTTACCGGTGTCTTCTGGCTTTATGGTCTGGAGAACTTCCTGGACGACGTCGAGTTCATGCTGGGACGCAGACCGTCTGTTTATTGGCGCATTTGCTGGACTATACTTACGCCGTTTATGCTTATTGCCATATTTTTGTATACTGTGGTGAACCTCACGCCGTTGACTTACGGGGGAATAGCGTACCCGGATTCTGCACATGGTTGGTTGCTCCTCTTAGTATTTATTAGAAATAATAATGCTTACATTTTTGCTGTAGATTTATTCGTATCTCATTGATATGGCTTTTAAACGTCAGTCATTACTCGCAATCTTTTTTTGCGAGAATTTTAAAATTTAATTTTCTTGTCAACAGCTGCTGGATGGACACTGCTCGCCTTTGGTGTACTCCAGGTGCCTTTCTGGTTCGTCTACACCGTCATGTCCAAGAGAAAGCTCGGCATGCCAGAGGTATGTACAACAGATACTATTCTTTACATAAAAAATTGACAAAAAATAACTCTACAATTTCACTGTATCGCAGATGATCCTGGCATCGATGAAGCCAAGCGACGACTGGGGCCCTCTAAGCGAATCGAACCTTCAAGCCTGGCGACAGTTCAAAGAGACTCGAAGGATAAAGCGCGAAAAACGTCAAGCTTCGAAGCTCCGACAGTTCCTCTGTGTCCTCGTCGGCTGTGAATCCAAGCTCGATTGAGACTTTCTATTGTGATGTTCTTATTTATTATCTCCTACTTTTTTTATTATACGACCGATCCGTGCGTCTTCCGAAATCAGTATTATAATGATGTGTGTGGGTGTGTGTGATTCTGCGATACTCCTGTGATTTTTGTACGTTACAAAATATAGATACGCACGTGACAGTGCGTTTGGCTATTATAGTGTAATATCGAGAGACTCGTAAGTGCTGTAGATTAATAGTACAACATAATTTTGTTAAGACAATAAACGCATTTTGTACCGTTAATAATCAAAGCTCACGTCGTCGTCATCGTCAATATCCTCATGTTCCTCGTACTCGTCCTTATCATCCTAAGAAAAAGAAGAAAAAATTCAACATCAGCTTCGAACAAAAGAAAATCATCAACTCTCCCGCAAACTCACCGCAATAACAACAACTTCCTCCCTCGGCAACTTCAATCTCTCCTCGAGCAGCTCAGCCTCAAACTCCCTACGGCATCTCTCCCTATTCTCACACTCCTGTACTTATAAGAAGAGGAGAAAAAAAAACTTGTATATATATGCTAGACACATATAGGAGGGGAAAAAAATGAGCATATATATATACCCACCCTGTAATGCAAGAGCCATTGACCGAGATACTCGACGGGGTCGACCGGCTTTTTCAGGGCAATTTCGCCCAGAGCCGCCGGCAGAATCGCTCTCAAGTGCCGACTCAAGTACGCGCCGGCGCTCGATACGTCAGTTTCGCTACTTCTCTCGGATGTGCCTGCGGTGGTATTATATGGATGTATGTTTTATGTGTCTCTCTGACGGTTTCAACGATATGCGCGCGGTCGGGAAATTTCGGGAGTATACTTGCAATTGCAGGAGTCCTCGTGTCGATCTAGGCTTGATTGTTCCAGTTTTCTGTAGATTTTCAAGAATTTTTTTAATTTTGGAGAGGTACTGGAAAGTTGAGTGTTTATACTTGGTCTGCTTTGATGCGCAAAGATCCTCTTTCTCCGAAGACATTTTTCTTGTATACGACGCGAAGGTAGCCGTTCGTGAAATAAAATGTAATTTAATAAAAACGGATTATGCGTTATATTCATATCGCAAAGACTTATCTCCGACGTCTATTTTTCATGATTAAAAAAATAGACTTGTGGAAAAATCGTATCTACTTTCACACAGATACGGCCGAAAATTGATAGGTGTGTAGCTATACTCGTATACCCGTTAACGGGGGCGAGATATTATAAAGTTTTTATCTCTAGAGCGCGTTGATGAAAGTGTTGTTATACATTAGAATGTCTTCCTGCTTATCGATCATTATCGCGTTAGATCGATAAAAACAGCCGCAATTTCGTCAAAATTCTTCTCTCCATCGCGCGATCATACACATATAATCGAACGATCTCTTCCAAGAATCCAATCGAATTTCGCTATTTTACATTGACCTTTTAACCGCAATACCCATAATACCGATTTTCCGCGACCGCAAAACACAGAACATCAACGATTAAAATCAGTAGGATAATCGGAAAATTATAATACAAGTCCATTGTCAGAACGTGTGTGTATATATATTATACAGACGAATCGGCTGCAATCGGCATAGCGGCGCCTTATCTTTATTGGTTGCGATTTGCGCGCGCGGCGGTAGCACTCTCTCATCTCTCTCCTCTTCTACACTGATGTGTGATGTCGATCCCCTAATACGACGTGTTCCTCTCCGCGAGTCAGTCGTCGACGCGCTGCAGATCTGTATGCCCGTGAAAAACAATCAGACACTTGCTGCAGTAGTTTATTAAAGTTTGTATTACAAGTGCAACGGCGCCTCACGCAACCTCCTGTGTGTGTGTGTACTTGGCCGATTTTTCTCTCTATATTGGCTGTCCAATGGCGGAAACTGTGAGTTTTGATTTTTTTTTTCAATTTTATGACCGGTATTGCGTTTGTCTCGTTTTATCTCGAATTTGTAAAGATAGAGTTAATGCTCGACAAAGAGGATTTAAGAGTTTGCATTTCCTATAATAAACATAAGTGTGCAGGTGACGTGATTTTCTTTTCTTTTCGTGGCGTCGATCGAAAAGTGCGTTATTTTCCGATGAATTTTAATTGATCATAATTACACTTTACACAGGAGTTTGTTTGTATATATATAGAGAGAGAGAGAAAAAGAGAAAAAACAGCATAGCTATCGCCTACTTTGATAATCGATTATAAGTTTTAATATAATTCATAAAACTTCCATAGCTCCGAACAAATACACGAGGAAAAGTAAAGTTGTTTGAACTGCAAATATAAAAATCGAAAAAACCCATTTTGTTCGATAATTGTCGTTTTGTCGTGATTAAGTTCGTATGATTTCAAGGTGACGACAGGTCGTTCGTCAATGTTAAAAAAATATTTTCAAACGTTTCTCCGTATGCACACCTGCGGTGATAATAATTTTGTTCTTTAATATACACATCGCTGATCACATTGTTCGAGCTCGATCGGGGACACATGCTCTAAATATACATATATTATAAACGGTAGGTATATATGCGCTTCTGTGGAAAACCGAGAAAGTGGGTAAATAAGATTTTAATTAGCACCAGGTGAGCATTATCACCGGAAATTTTTGTCGAGTCTCCTACCAGCTGTACTGCTTTATCTCTCTTTCATGTATAATTCAGCTGAAGTTCCTGAATCCGAATTTATTATTCACATATGAACATACCGATTTTTCGCTTATCCGCGAACTTTTATATGATTTTGGAGTGGTATAACAAAAGTCACGCATGCGTGACTTTGTCATTAATTACATGTATACGCGAAATTGATGTAACCTAAGTAAGAGATAAGATTTCAGGACTGACCACTCGAGGCTCGTTCTATTCGATGATTATGATAACGATTGATTCTATCGGTCATTGGGTCGTCATACACTCAAAGTGGTATTGAGAAGTACTTTCTTTCAAAATTTACTCGTTCTCTTCCTTTTTAAAGAAAACTATTTATATAATTATTTACCCACGCTTTTGTTTATTCGCGCATACCCTCCAGAAAGTGCTTTCATAGTCAAAAAAATATGTTCAAAAAACGAATTACACAATAAGGAAAAATCTCGAAATAATCTCAGAATCAAATCTATACAGCGCAATATTCGTATCTTTTAATTAAAAATAATTGAACAATCGTGTAACTTCTATTTTCGTCTCTTCCAAGAACCCGAACCCCAGCAACGGCATCACGAATCACGGCTTCATCAACGACGAGACGAACCCACGTATCAGCGTCTGCAGTAGTATTACTGGATTTAAGGAGGTCACCGGTATCGACGGAAAGTCGAAAACGGTGACAAACATTTAAATCATTGAATTAAAAAAAATGATAATTTAAAAACTAAATGGTGACATCTCCTATTCAAGTGTAGCAGCACGAGCGAGCGCAATGGGGCAACGATCGCGAGTTTCTACTCTCCTGTATCGCCATGTCGATCGGTTTGGGAAACGTCTGGCGTTTTCCCTTCACGGCTTACGAGAACGGAGGTGGAGCTTTCCTGATACCCTACATCATCATTCTAACGGTTGTAGGAAGACCGTTTTATCTTCTTGAGATGATTCTCGGACAGTTCTCCAGCAAGTCGACCATCAAGATCTGGGATATGGTGCCTGCGTTTAGAGGTCGTACTTGTAATACCGATCTTTTTTTTCTTTAAATAATGATTAACTAGAAAATAATACTACAGGGATCGGATACGCGCAGGTGATGGTCCTGGTGGCTCTGGCTTCGTACTACTGTTCTTTGATGGCTCTGACGTTGTTCTACTTGGTGGCGAGTTTCCAAGCGGAGCTACCCTGGTCCAAGTGTCGTCCTGAGTGGGGTTCAAACTGTCTCGATTCCACCAGGAACACATCCATACCGATACCCAAGAACGTCTCTCTGAAAAGCTCAGCCGAGCTCTACTTCTAGTAAGCAGTCCTCTTTGTCAATCTTCAAAAATAGTGTGTACAATCAAATACGATCATCGTCAAAATAAAAATCTTCAGTAGGGAGGTCCTGCAAGAGAAGGCGAACATCGACGACGGAATCGGTGCACCAGACTGGCGCCTAACCCTTTGTCTGGCTGCAAGTTGGTTGGTCGTTCTTCTGGTGGTGGTCAGAGGTGTGAAGAGTTCCGGTAAGGCTGCCTACTTCCTCGCCATCTTTCCCTACGTCGTGATGATAGGACTTCTGGCCAGAGCTGTGACCCTCGATGGTGCCAGCAACGGTATCCTCTACTTCATCACGCCTGTCTGGGACAAACTCTGGAGACCACAGGTCTGGTATCACGCGGTGTCGCAGTGTTTCTTCTCGCTGACTGTGTGCTTTGGAGCGATCGTCATGTTCTCCTCGCACAACAAGTTCGAACACAATGTTTACAGGTATAGAAATCTTCGTCTGATGCGAAGAATTGATGATTGCCGATTTACTTAACGATCTTTTTTGTTTATGGCACAGGGACGCCCAGATAGTAACGACTCTCGACATCTTCACATCTCTCTTGGCCGGTTGCACGATCTTCGGGATCCTGGGTAACTTGGCACACGAACTCGGCTCTGATGACATCTCGACTGTGGTCAGAGGTGGTACCGGTTTGGCCTTCATCTCTTATCCTGACGCAATTGCCAAGTTCACTTGGTTACCCCAGTTCTTCGCTGTGATCTTCTTCGTGATGATGTTCGTTCTGGGGATCGGTAGTGAAGCTGCACTTACCTCCAGTGTCATCACGATCGTTCACGATCAGTTTCCACACTGGACACTGTGGCACATCGCCTGCGGAGTTGTTGGTGTTGAGTTTCTGATTGGACTCATTTATGTAACGCCGGTGAGGCCCGATTTAGTACGATCGGTGTTCGACCGATTTTCTAAAACGATCGTGAGCGAGAGTGAACTTACTTGTTACAGGGTGGCCAATTCATGGTGACGTTCGTAGACTACTACGCCACGTCCTTTATCGCTTTCGTACCAGCATTTTTCGAGCTGATCGCCGTGTTCTACGCCTACGGTATATAATAGACGCAAAAGCCTTTCTAATATTAATTGAAAATAACGATAGAGACTATAAACCTATAAAATATTTCAAAAGGTAACAAAAACTTCCTGAACGACGTGGAGTTTATGCTGAAACGTAGACTATCGATCTTCTGGAGGTTCTGCTGGCGATTCCTCACACCAGCCATCATCGCAATCATCTTCATCTACAGTATGGTCAGCATCAAGCTGCTCACCTACAACGGCGTTGCCTACCCAAACTTCCTCTACGGTAATTAATTTTTCCTATCCATAATGTATACTCAAAATATAATTAATGCATTGAATTTCAAAAAACAGTCATCGGATGGATCATGTTCAGCGTAGCCTTCGTGCAGATCCCCCTCTGGTGGCTTATAGCCGTTGTGAAGAAAAGGAATCACTCTTTTCCAGATGTAAGTCTCAAGAAACATATCTTAATCAGCTAGATTTTATTTTTAACGTACAACCTTTGTTTACAGATTTTCAGAAGAGCTCTCGACCCCTCGAAAAAGTGGGGACCGAAGAATCACGAGACTCGGAAGCAGTGGAAGCTCTTTAAAAAGAGCAAAGAGTAGAAGCTTTTGAATTTAGCTCGTCGAGAGAATCTTTTTTTTAACAAAATAAAATCGCTCGTTTAACGAAGCACAGAATTCCTGCGTGTGTGGAATAAATTGAAAATACATATGAAGTGTCAGAGGGCTTGGGGAAACTGGAGCGTGTTTGTCATATATTCAAATGCTATATTTATATATTTATTGATGCCGAATCAAATGTGTTCCGTATCCCGCATTTTCCCGAAATCCGATAGAACGTTAGTTTATTTTGTTGTTCGTATGAGTATTAGAATATTCAAAAAAACATTTAAAAAAATAATGTATAAATGGAACGCGAGTCGAAAGATAACATCGTCGCTTCGACGACTTGTTCTGTTTACCGACTGTGGTAATTATTATCTACTTAATGTAATGACTTAATTACAGAAACATGTGTTCTCCGAATGACTGTTTGGCAAAACAGTATATTTTATGTAACAGATTAATATATAGAATAAAATATTTTTTATCCGACCCGTCATTCTTTTTTATTTAAATTGCGTATTGGAGTCTCTTGCCAAATGAATAGATATATAGTTCTAAATAACTAATCAGTCTCCTTTACATTTTTATTCAGAACCCCAAATATACTTTTATATAAGTAATATTATTTCCCTCGAGTTGCGCATTGCGAGTCAATCTTACATCTAGCGGACGACTTCAAGCGCGTGTATATACATATCGTAACCGCGTCTTCTGCAGTGAATTCAGCGGCACGAAAATTATTCTCATCTTCATTTTTCGCATAATTACAGCACCTAATATCGAGCAAAATTCAGAGAGACTCGACCCGAAGCTCATTCACAGGAGAAAACAGGTATTGAGATACATAAATCTCGACCACGAGTGTGTAGGCGCTAACACTGCTGGGAAGAGACTCCTCTTCAAATGTTGGCTAAACGACTACTGCGCGTCCGCCTAGTCTTCGTCCCCCTTCATTCCTTCATCTTCGCCAGGTGAGACTTACTCCAGAAAAAATGACTTTTCTTATATGTGCCTATTCGGTGGAAACTTGAAATCCTAACCTACCACTGACTTCTTCTTACTGTGTTCTGTATAGTATAGCTTGCTCTTTGCTACATACGTTGTTAGGGTATTTAACAGGTGTGAATGACCTCCGTAATTTTAAAGTGTATATAAAACATATGTCTGCATGACCCTTTATGTTTACCTTTCGATGCGTCGCTAACCTAACCTCAAAATCAACCAAACGCATTGCCACTACATTGCTGTGTTTATCAATCCATGAGATGAGTCACGTTATATATAGCCTAAGCTGAGCCCACGGTCTCGTACCAAAGTAAATCCATCCTCGAAAAAATTTCCATTCAAAAATAAATCGCTATATATACGCATACTCATCCTGTCTATAACCTCACTCTTCAAAACACACATCAGCAATTCGCGAATCTTGCACGCTAGAGGCCAGCTAAAATCGAATTTCACGTGCCCCACTTTTTTATTCGCATTCCTCTCCAAAGCGTCTGAATAATATAGGACACACACACAGCAGCGCAAAGTTCGCGCTTCGCGTGCGACGACAGTGCAGTAAAGTATTCGATCGCGTCGCGACTCAGTGTGTATAAGTGTTATCTATAGGTATATATATTGTGCGTGTGCGCGGTGGTGGCGTGTATTTACCTTGATTATTCATCGCTTCCTGGATACCTACCTATACTCTTACAGTGACCATCGGCGTGGTGGTGGGAAAAAAACTCGTACACACTACTGTTAGTGTCTCATGTGGCAGCAGTTGCACAGCTGCAGTTCCGCGCTGTTGTTTCCTTATTCTGGATCGTTGTGTTTTGGCAAGATAATCGCGTTTTTTCGGGGATCGCACAGTGATGCGAATTTTTTCGGTTTGATATAGTATAACTGTTCAAGAATTGAAGACTGACAATGACTTCGCTGCACCAAAACAAGCCCTCCGAGTCCGGAAACCCTGTTGCTGTGTAAGAATTTCATTGTTTTTGTCGAGTAATTTTTGTTTGAGTCATTCATTTATGTACTGCAAAAAAGGCTGTACTGTTAGTTGCTTTTGTTTCCCTCTCCTCTATATACATAGCACAAAGGCTACTATCTGACTTTGAACTAGAGAAAAAGTGCTCGGTTAGTAGCTCATTCGATCTTGACTTACTTGTAATAGATAACTTATTGAGACAGATGTTATCAAATAATCCCTTTGTTATAGTTTTTTCAAATGTTGGTAGTTTTTACATTTGAAGCAAGTTATAAAGTTGATTGCACAGTTATTAAATGTATGCTAAGATTTTCTGGATTTTTGCAGGCATAAATCCACAGAAATGACGTCACCCATAACAAAGCATCAATCAAAAGAGCCGACACGCTATAATAATATAGTGAAGTCACCCAACGATAAAAGGGACTATAGAGGACTGATTCTTCACAATAAATTGAAAGTATTACTCATAAGTGATCCCACGACTGATAAAAGTGCTGCTTCTCTAGATGTTAATGTTGGTGAGTTATTGATTTAAAAAAAATTCATGTCGACCGTATTTGTTTTTTTTATTTAAAATTTATGATAGAGATGTTGCTTTTGCTGTTGTATTCAAAATTCATTCAAACTTTTGTTTTCTAGGTTATCTAAGCGATCCAAAAGAACTGCCTGGTTTCGCTCACTTTTGTGAGCATATGCTCTTTCTGGGTACAACGAAATATCCAGAGGTAAACGACTACAATCAGTATTTGTCACAAAATGGAGGAGCTAGCAATGCTGCCACTTACCTGGACCATACAAACTACTACTTTGATGTCAATCCTGATAAACTGGAAGGTGCACTTGATCGATTTTCTCAGTTCTTTATAGCACCTCTGTTTACCGAGTCTGCTACAGAGAAGGAAATAACTGCTGTTCATTTGGAACACGAAAAAAACATAGCCAATGACACTTGGAGAATGGATCAGCTGGACAAATCGTCAGCTGATCCCAGTCATGCATACTCTAAATTTGGAACGGGAAGCAAAGACACATTGGATGTTATACCAAGGCAAAAGAATATTGATGTACGGCAGGAGCTACTTAATTTTCATAACACCTGGTATTCAGCAAATATCATGGCTTTGAGTGTTCTTGGAAAAGGTAAGCTTAAAATTCATGATACACTTAATGAAATTTCCAATTATACTAACATCAGGACTAACACAACTATTTTTACAGAAAGTCTAGACGACTTGGAAAAAATGATCGTGGAGATGTTCTCAGACATCGAAAATAAGAACGTCGAAGCACCAAAGTGGCCTGATCATCCTTTCAAAGAAGAACATTTCAAAACGAAATGGTTTATTGTACCCATAAAGGACATTAGAAATCTCAACATCACGTTTCCCATTCCAGACATGCAAGAGCATTTCAGAGCAGCAGTAAATACTTTTTCATACATTGACCTAAAATTTGAAATCAACGATTTGAGTTCAATTCAAACTTTTTTCTAGCCTGTGCATTATTGGTCACATTTGTTGGGACACGAAGGAAAAGGCTCGCTTCTGTCGGCATTGAAAGAAAAGGGTTGGTGCAATTCTCTGGTGTCGGGCAAACGCTCCTCGGCTAGAGGCTTCGACTTTTTTAGCGTCTATGTCGACCTCACCGAGGAAGGAATTCTCCACATTGACGATATTGTCACGATGACCTTCCAGTATATCAACATGTTGAAAAACGAGGGACCAGTCCAGTGGATTTTTGAAGTAACTTTTAAAGAAATACTCTTATTCTAGCAATAAATCAATCACTAATCAGTACCATGATTTTGAATTAACAGGAGTACAGCGACATAGCGAAAATGAACTTCCGCTTCAAGGAGAAGGCCTCGCCGCGCAACTACGTAAACGTCACCGTGCAATCGTTACAGGACTATCCGATTGAGGAAGTACTCAGCGCGCCACGGCTCTTCACTCAATGGCGACCCGATCTCATCAACGAACTCAATGACTACCTCCAGCCGGACAAGATCCGAGTGCAGGTCGTAGCCAAAGCATATGAGGCCAATGCTGACAGCGTTGAACCCTGGTATGGTACCAAGTACAAGAAGGAGAAGATTCCAGATGAACTGATCAAGCGCTGGAGTAACGCTGGAGTAGACGAGACTTTCCAGTTGCCTGAGAAGAACGAGTTCATACCCAGCAAGTTTGATATCAAGCCCATCGAAAAGGCGGAGAAATTCCCTACGATAGTGGAAGACAATCCATTTATTCGAACTTGGTTCAAACAAGACGATGAATTCCTTCTGCCAAAAGCTACCATGACTTTCGATTTCGTGAGGTAAAAATTAACCGTTTTGCTGATTGATATTGTTCGAGAATTCGAAAGAAATTTAAAAAACGCATTACTCCGCAGTCCTTTGGCCTACATCGATCCAATCAGCAGTAATATGACCTACATGTTTGTCCAACTATTCAGAGATTCTCTCAATGAATACGCCTACAGTGCAGATTTAGCTGGTCTAAAGTGGGAACTGAGTCACAGCAAATACGGATTAAGCGTGAGTATGCAATTTCCTTATTTTCCTCTTCCGTTTCTCGATCAGATTAGAGTAATTTTCCTGAATTTTCCAGTTGATAGTAGCTGGCTACGACCACAAACTGGACGTATTGCTGAGTAAAATTCTGGATCGAATGGTCAACTTCACCATTGACGAAAAGAGGTTCGCGATACTGAAGGAAAATGTAAGCTATTTGGAATTTCAAATTTATTCGACTGCGTAAATGCATTTTAATTATTCTATATTTATCTTGATTCGCAGTACATCAGAGGTCTGAAGAATTTCGAAGCAGAGCAGCCTTACCAACATGCAGCTTATTACCTGGCGGCGCTTATGTCTGAGCAAGTCTGGGTGAAAAATGAACTTTTGAATGCCTGCTCCAGTAAGTATATACAAGATGGTTTTGATCCCATAATGTCTCAAGTACAATGTAATTGAAAATTTATTTATTTCAGTGTTGACTGCGGAGCGAGTCAGACAATTCATACCGCTGCTCATGAGTAAAATGCACATCGAGTGCCTTATTCACGGTAACATCACTAAAGCGGAAGCTTTGAAGACAGTGAAAAAGGTTGAGTCGAAATTGGTTTCTTCAGTCAAGGACTTGACTCCTCTTCTTCCCAAGCAGCTGGTGTTGTATCGTGAACTGGAATTACCAAACGGATGCCACTACCTTTACGAAGTAGACAACAAGCATCACAAGAGTTCTTGCACTCAGATCTACTATCAAAGTGGTATGCAGTCAACCGAGAGCAACATGCTACTCGAGCTCTTCACGCAAATCATCTCCGAACCGTGTTTCAATATTCTGCGTACGAAGGAGCAATTGGGTTACATCGTATTCAGTGGCATTCGCCGAACGAACGGCGTTCAGGGCCTACGTATAATCGTTCAGAGCAACAAACACCCGCAGTTCGTCGAAGAGAGAATCGATGCGTTCATGGAGTCGATGCAGGACTACATCACCAAGATGTCCGACGAGGAATTTAACCGTCACAAAGAGTCGCTTGCGACGCAGCGACTCGAGAAGCCCAAGATGTTGACTTCACAGTCCGGAATCTACTGGAACGAGATATCTATGCAGCAGTACAACTTCGATCGTGCAAATGTCGAGGTCGCCTATCTGAAGACGATCTCACGTAGCCAGATCATCGATTTCTACAAGGTAAGATAAAATCGTTAATGCGTCTTAAGAAGCAAACCTTTATCAAGACCTTTATTCTTTTTGATAACAGGACGTGGTACACTCGCAGTCGCCGCAGAGACACAAACTGAGCATCCACGTAGTGTCAACGGCGGAAGGCGGCGCAGCTGCCCAAGACGTGACATCGACAACGCCGAGCGCAGAGGAGACAAAGAAGACGTTCGAGCAGGCGGAGCAGCAGCCGGCGCGTATCCAAGACATCTTACAGTTCAAGACGAGCCACCCACTTTATCCGCTAGTCAAGCCCTTCAACAACGTGCCACGCAAGGGCACGCAGCAGCAGTCCAAACTCTGAACGACCTTTGGCGTTTAGAAGGACTCTGCTCAATGGTGCCTTAGACTCTCTCTCTCCCGACAAAGATGCTTGAATTGGCATATCGTTATTCGGCTGCGTCTTTGGCAGGAACAGCAGGTGAATTGCCGAACAAGTAAACTGTTTGAGAGATGAAATGATTGTTTGTTTAGATTCAGAAGGAACTTGATTTTTCTTGTATTCTGCAAAGGCATTAAACTGGCGCCGATGAGCTCAAAGAGTTTTATTGTATGAGTGAATTTGATCTCTAAACGAATCGTCAGAAAAACAATCATGAAATATTCTAATGAAATTTATTTTAATATTTAGCTGCAAAGAAATCTATAATCAACGTAACGAAAAGAGATAAGCTATTACTAATTTAAGTTTATGTAAGTAGCTTATGTATTAACTATGCATGATTTGGTTCGTTAGACCTTTGAAGGCTGGTTTGAAGTAATTTAATACGTGAAATGTTCAATCTGAAATAAAGCACGCAAAGTGCGCTCAAGGACATCAGTAGTGTATGTAAATAAAGGATATCATCATAGAAAATAAACCTAGAAATTGTAGATAAATAAGAACTAATTGTAAAATGGTGACTGGTGCATTAAATGAATTCTATGTTGTGAATCAAATTTCATGAATGCACAATATTTTATGCATTCAAGTTTTTACAATCGTTTAACATAAGAAGTTTCTTCATTGTCCATGGTGTATTTGCACATCAAAGTACGATTAATTTTCTCAGTGCGTGGAGTAAATTTGAAACAATTATGTGATCAATTATAAATCTATTGATGTTTATAATAATTTTATCTTGTGTGAAATTGAATGTTACATCTTGTGCTTTTACATATAGACGTTTGTATACATAATTATAATCCTATGTATATTTAGGGGTGAAGGTTTTCATTTTTCTCTGTACAATAAAATTGTAATTTAGGAAACCCCAAAAATCGGGGTTCGAATATTTAATTGTAATATGCATAATTTTATGCTTGATCTACTGTTTTCGGATCGTAGCTCTAATAAATTTCCTTGAAATCTTTAAGAATATGGAGTTTCAATAAATTTTCAGTAATTTTTAATAAATAATTTTATTATACATTACCCATTATTATTTGAACAATATTACGCACAAAGAAATGGTTTGACATATTTACTCGCAATTGCATTTATTCGCTAAGTTGCGCAACGGAAAAAGTTTCCTATCGACAGCCATTTTTATTCATCAATATAAAACACGCATCAGTCTCGAGAGAACTAGAGTCCAAAGCAGTTCATGTATCGGACAAATAGCTGTATTATATTCAAAAAGTTATTTAGCAACGCTTGTTCAACATGAGTAATTTTATTCTACTACTTTGTTGCGTTGTATGTTACATGGAATTATTTATCCGGTCAGGTATTGATAAATTATTTACTTCTTTGTTTTACATACAACTTTATGAATTAAGTTAAATAATTTTGTTTCCTTTAAAGTTTCCGCAATAGATATCTTGCAAACTGCTTATAAAGGCACACATATAGACGATCTAAGAGTAGTGTGCGAAAGACAATGTGGCGTTGGTACGTATCTTGTATAATTATTTTGCTTTGAAAATTTTATTTCGTATTTTATAACATATTTTGTGTTATAAATGCTTTTGCAGAGAATATAGAACAGTGGCGGACGAAATTTTGTTTGGAAAATTGCCAGCAGCTGCTTTAATATAATAATTCTGCTGTAAGAGTGAAAACAAATAAATTGTTCGCATCCTAGAAGAGCTTGTTTTTCTCTTGTTTATACACACTGTTTCATAGTAACAATAGTGGATATGATCTTACTATCTTGATTTCAACATTTTTATATTCACATTTATAAATAAACTTGAAATATTGCTCATCGTTATATCTCAGATAATATATTGCTTGTTATTGACCTAATTAGTATCTATACGTTGTTTGTAACAAAACATTGAACTGTAAATACAAAATAAAATACAATTCATTATTTCAAAATATTGATACTGTTAAATTTGAAATAATTCCTAAACTGTCATCACAATATTAATTAACTATTAGAAATGAAATAATAGTAAAACATATTTGAATTTTATACAAGATATACTTTGTTATTGAAATTATTTTTCAAAAATTACAGCTTCATAACAACGTTAATCAAAATTCTTTAGGTGTTGATTATTATAAAAAGAGGATATATTGATAACATTTTTCTTTGCATTATATGTTTTTTAATAGAATTCTTGTGTAAACTGCGTAGCATCTAAAAGAAATTTATTCCATAAGCGATGAATCACATTTTGGAAGCAATCTTTCCAAGCGTATTATTCATACAAACTATAAACTTTTACCTTGCAGGAGGTATATTGACTGCAAGTATACATGTTTGTTCAGATGAAAACTCGAATTCGATTTTTGCGTAAATTCATCGATTATGTTAATTTCACCTCATCTCGTTGTATATTTCAATGAGAGCAAATACATTATTTATATGAGTTTCATGAATTGCGAAGCTTGAACCTGTACAATTTGAAAATGTTATCCATCAACGCAAACGAATTCCTGATACGCATTTAGATCGGCAATCAATCAGCGATGATCGATTGCCTATACTTGTTTATGGGAGGTCTAGACATCTCGAGCAACGTTATCTTTGTTGTTTTGTATGTGAATAAGTACATATTTATCTCGGGGAATTCGTCATTTGCGAATACGTGTTGGGAAATTAAGGTGTATTAATAATATCAGTGGGGGATCGATGCGTCGTATCGATTTTTCAAACAGGGGGGCGGAGATCGATCGGGAGATATATAGTATATAAACGCGTGTGAATCGAGTCTCTGTATAGATCGTCAGTTGCCTATTGGAGATCATCGATTTAATTATGAAAAGCTTATTGTTCATCTTTTTCGTGGCGCTTTGCGTGACGTTTGCTGTCGCAGGTAAATTTTTAATAATAGTATCTATGTCGAATATTAGTTCAAATTTGGAAGAATTTAGAAAATTTAGAAAAATATAGACGACAATAACACTTTTTATAAAATAATACGGTTAACGGCAAGAGGCGAATGGGCTTTTTCAGACTCGGATGATGATTTGAGCACTCGTGCTGAAACATCATTTTCGCTTGGAAAAGCCCATTTTTGTGCCTAGTTGTACGTATGTACTATTATATTAAAGTACTTTTTTGAACAGATTGGGATGACTACCGCCATTGCAAGCAGGATGAATGTGGTCGTAAGTTAAACTTTTTTTAATTGCCTTATTTTGTATAAACGCAATAATAACTGACAAGTTTTCTGTCTTTTCTTGTACACTGCGACATATTAAAATAAACTTTAGAAAACCTTTCTAAGCTCGTAACGAAATAGATTTTAGTTTTGCCGCGAAGACTAAGTAGTACATTTCGCACTCCTGATGCGACAATTGTAGCAGACATCGCACGTTCTTTTTATGTTCCATCACCGAGTTTTTAAGTTCAAAAAAATAATACATAATAATAAGAACTGTGTTATATACTGTGAAAACTTCAACTAGATTGAGAGCGTTATTTTCATCGAATTATCGCCAAAAACTTAAAAACGAGTTTCTCTCGACATTGGACTCGTGAAAAAATCTGAAATTATTTCACAGTACACAGTTCTTATCGTGTATTATTCTTTGAAATCTTTAAAACTCAGTGACCGACCATTTAAAAAAAATGAGAAATCTGGTATAGTCGTCGATTTGGGAAGTCCGAAAAGTACTAGTCTTCGCCGCAACTGCGATGTTGAAATATGTTACTTTTCGTCGCAAAATTACGTAATATGTGCTAGTTTTCGCGCGGCGAGAAATCGAATATATACTAATATTTGTTAGGAGCGACAATAAATACTTATACATTTTTTGCGTATATTTACAGATTTAGGAGGGTATGCCAAGCAAACATGCTATCAACAGTGCTACTGTAAGTATTTAATATAAAGACATGGTATCATGAATAATTGTTGTTGTTCCAAAAGAATTATTGCGCATAATTGAAAGCACATTGTTATATTTCAGCTAAAACAATGCCTTAACTGATGATACGATAAGGAAGAATATTTATACGCACTGACTTACTGCTGTCCACTAATGATAAGATATCTCGATCCAGTGTACATACAAACATAGAATCTATAATTATTATGTAAAAATTTGAATTTTTAATAAATCGCTATTTTTTTAATAATATTTATTACACCTAAATGCAGAATTTTCATTACATCGTGTCTATTCAATATGCCACGCGCACTTTATTCACAACTCAAGGCACCGTACGGTAGAAGACCCTGGTAGAAAAGTTAGCTAATTGGTGACGAAATTAGCTTGTTTAAGCATATTTAAGCTAATTTCGTCACTAATTAGCTAACTTTTCTACCAAGGGTAAGAGGGAGCTAATTTTATACCAGCTGACTTCTAAAGATAAATTTGAACAAAAGCAAAATAAAATTTTTGCATAATCTTCTTTATAGCACTGCCTGCCTGAAATCCGCCAAAACACGCTTATCTGTGTCGTAAGTATTCCTTTCTGGCACCGTGCTTATCACCCGCTACGCTCGGGTGCTAACCTCACGGTGCCAGAAAGAACTACTTACGACACGGATAAGCGTGTCTTGGCGTATTTCAGGCAGGCAGATGCTATAAAATAGTATACGATACGCTGTCTCAGTGACATTTTCTAGCACGGCGTAAGCGCCCTCGCCGTGCCAGAAAGTGCCACTTACGCCACTTGTATCGTATAATGTACTATTATATCCACATTTTTGACATTTTTATTCAACATTTTTGTTCTGGTATATAACTTACAGAGCTTCCAAATGTATCCCCCAGGTGTGCCACTTTTGCGGGACCTAAGGCCTTATTGAAGTCAATTAGACAATCTTCATGAGTCATCGCATGCTTCCCTCGTATATATCTATGTCTTGTATATAACAGAGAAACGGTGACTTACCTATCCCAACAGCTGCGCATCTATACCTGCACCCCCACCGGCTCCACCCCCAATTTTCCAACAAGTTTCCAATACCAACCACCAGGTGGCTAACCTATACCGATGTAACCCGCAAGTGGCAAGAAAATTGCTCGAGCGCTATATAAGGCCCCTTCAACCTCCACTGAAATATGTGGTCCGATTGTACTCAGGTAGCAAGAGCAGTGAATCATCGAAACCACTGTCCTAGCTCCTACGAAGGCTTTCTCTTCGACTTTCCACCCCTAGCCCGCACCTCGGTAATCTCGAGGTTTGAGAAGACAGTTTTCTAGAGACGTCATCGAGCGGTGCAAGTGGCGGACCGGTGGATCGTCTCCGGGGGTCGTCCGAGTCGACATCATAGCGACGCGATGAGGCGGGTTCCGAACCGCCCATCCGGTCATCGAAGGTCTGGCCGACGGGCCCGTGAAAGACCACGATGAAAAGACCCAGTCGATATGAGATTGCCGTCTGACGAGCTGGACAAAGGTAACGATGGTACACTGTGTCTTAAGTGTGCAGATGGGGCTTTCAGGGTCCCACGTACTGTAGTACAGACTTTGACCACATTTTTGACTTTTGAAAAATTATTTTTCTTTTACTTTAGCAGACTTTATTTTTTCTGGCGTTCATAGTTTCTTGTTTTAATAAGAAGAATGTATAGATAAATTAAACTGAAGAATAATTAGATAAACAGCCCGTGTTTAGTAAGCTGTTCAATGTATAACGTATAAATTGTATGAACAAAATTTGTTTTATAGTCGCTAAAATTTTCTAAATAAGTATACCGTTAAAACTGTGCATGAATTTTCATGTAAACTGCTGATAGCAATTTTTTATTATAAATAATTTTATGCAAAAAAAAGGTTGATTCTTCTTCCACTTCATGCATATTAATACTTACAACTTTTTCAACAGTGTATCATCAACAATGAAAATTAAAACCTTCTATTGATGTAAAAATTATCTTATACTCTTACAACAATACGTACACACATTTTCAATCTAATACTTTACATCGAGCTTGCGACGGACGCGCGAAAAATCATCCAAACGCGCGGCCGCATTCAAAATGTATGTACATATTATAATCCACTAAATTTTGTTCAAGAAACCACATCATCGGAGCAGCAGAAAAAAGCCGTCAATAAAAAAATAAGCCATATACCCAAATTAAAGCGAGTCCCACCAATTGATATACACCAGAACGCGATTCGACCCTGATGCGCGAAATTATAGACCACGTACTATACATAGTCGTAAAAAATCCATCAACCATAACGCACACCGTCCAAAACTTCCATCAAGCAAATCATTCGGAATCATCAAGTCTAGCGGAGAACAATTAAACGTCCGCTGTTATATACTGCATCGCACACACACACACACACGCATAGCTATATATATACCTCATCTTCTTCCCCGAAGAGAAGCGCGCGCGAGCAATAAGAGCGCCAATTACGAGCCTCCGAATGTAAGTATGCGTTTCTCGTGACAACCGGTTAAAAGTGGAGCCGCATGGTGTTCGTCTTCATCGACGACGAATTTTTTTTTCTCCTTCTCGCCGGCTACTTACACGAATGCCGAGATTTTTGAATGAAAATTCCGGAAATTTTATCAATACGTGAAGGAATGTATTCATTTGCATCGTGACGATGTATTATTGTTTGTTGCTCGGTAAAAAAAATTCCCGATTACTTGCTGTCCGCAATTAGATACACTCGTGCGACCTGTAGTAGTATAATAGTATTAGTAGGTGTGTGCGTTGATGCAGGTATGTATAGTAGTATAACTCTCGAGAGGCTTTTATAAAATAATCGGCGAGTCATTGCTGATCGAGACTCTCTTATTGTATGGTAAATCTCGTGCTGCGATGCTGAACTCATCGCTTACGTGTTAGATCATCGCCTCGATCATAATATATACTATATGCTAACAACAAAACGATGCTCTGTGTAATATCCCTTTCAAAATTACAATATTTCCTCGTTTGAAAAAAAGCGTTATATACGACGTACAGTACAAAAGGAGAGAGAGAGAGAGAGAATCTACTCCCTTTTATATCACTTATACAGTCACGTTCTCTCTCGCGCAGAGAGACCCGCGCGCGCAGTTATAGCGCCGCGAGCGACGACGAGTCGCATAAAAGTATACCTACCAGTCGCAAAGCTCGAGACGAGTCAAACGCCCGGCGGATTTCGACTGGTGAACATCAACTGCTCTTGTTTTATTATACACGTCAGTGTAAAGTGTCATCGACTCTCACTGAGAATTCGATCTCTCCTCTTTTTTGGAAACCGTGGAAGAATTGTCAGTGTACAAGGTGGGTTCGGGTTCTTTTTTTCAAAAATTAAAGTGTGCATGCAGGAATATCCTTTTTGTATTTTGTACGGAGGATGAAATATCGAGGAATAGTTGTGGAGGTACGGAACGTTAACGATCGGCAAGTAAATTTTGAAAAATCGAAAAATGCGATTTTTAACCGCCGTAACGTGTACAGCGATTGGAAAATAAATTGCGTATCATGACTGAAAAGCAATAAACGCTCTTTAAAATAACGATTTTTATTTAAAGCTGTATTAGTTCAAATATGATGTTGAACTATCACAACGTTCCCGCGAACGATTGGAAAATAAAACGTGCGTATAATTAAAAAATAATTAATGTTCGATTAAACGGTTGTTACTCAAAGCTATTAGAGCAATAGAAGAATTGACTGTTATGTATAATATGGAGTTATATTCGATACTCAAAAACACGTAAATAAACAATTTAATATTAGTGTGCGTATCGTAACGATTTTCCTTAAAAGGACTAGATCGGTATATAGTAAAAACCGCGCCATAACTTGGAGCAACCGTAGAGCAAAAAGTAAGTAATCCGGTTTGCAATAAATTCGCACGCGCATATCCTCTAAGAATATATCTACATATATACAAGTTCCATCGACGTCATGAAACATCTTTCCTCGAAATTCCCCATAACGAGATTATCATGCCATCGTCGAACAATCGATTCTTCCCAACAACGAAAAACTAAAATCATCCTAAGCTATAGTCGCAGCAATTACAATATCAAGGAGATCGGTATCGCGTCTACGAAAGATCGTTTACTTGTAGCGAGAAAAATAAACAGGAGTATATAGAGGGAAGTATTTCTTCGCGAGACAAGGCTAAGGTCGTCGCGTTATACACACAATAACGAATCGCTCGACGCGATCATAACAATATCAGACTTATTTCTCACATGTGCTGTCTCTATGTTTTAGAACCAAATAATATTTACGTGTATCCTGTAATCTCTCTTCTGCGAAACGAAGATCCAGTTTTTCTGAATACATTTCGTTTATACATATATAATAATTATGTTTACCAATGGTTCAAAGTTCGAGGCTAACGTAATACTAATATAATACTGATGTGGATAATTTCAAATGAATTTATCGATAATTACCTCGTCGGGTATAACGATCTTTTACGGAAGAATAGCTCTCTATACGTATAGTATCGATTTTGTATAGATGCCATGCCGGCAATACATTTTTTTTCGAATATATACACCTATATATGGAGGAACAAAAGCGTACCAGGAAAACATTGGATAGAATGAATCCAATGTCAAGGGGGAATATTACCTCACTCGTTAAATTCGGTCGTAAAGTTAGCGAACAATAAAACTCTACTCATGATTCCACAGATTATAACATGAAGACGACGATGAGGATAGCGACTCTCCTAATGCTCTGCGTTGCGGTTACCAGCGCCCTGGGGAAAATACCAAAACGCACCAAAATCGAGTGCACCAGCAACTTTGACTGCGGGTCTGGCTACTGCTGCACGATATGTCAGTATATTTTCTAAATAAAGCTAATCATACACACAAACATTTGTTAGCCCCATTTTTAAATTTTATACCTATACTAAAAGAGTTGTTTAAAACCCAGTTATTATTTTTAAAATTTTTTTAACCATAATAATGCAAAATAAAGAATGTTCCCATCGTTCAGCAGCCAACGAAAGATACAGCTACCCTAAATGTGAAAAACTTCACGTCGAGGGTGACTTCTGCAAACCTGGCGGTCCAACGATGACGAATACCAGCAGGACGTATCCAGAAGGATCGAAGCCATCGGTGGTGCATCTCGACGAGGTCTACCTGTTGTCCTGTCCATGTGCACCGGGACTGATTTGCGACAGTGACGAGAGAGTTTGTCGTCTGCCCAGCGAAATGAAGGACTTCAATTATCTAAAGGAGGACGAGACGGGGAGTAACAAGAGCGACGATTAGGGTGTATTGTCGAGATCGCTATAATTAAGAGCCCGGTTTTTTTCGAGAATTTTTTACTGACTTTTTGAAGAAGAAACGACGATTTGTGTATTGAAAGAGAGATTAATCATTGATTTGTAGATTTGAAAGAATCGAAGGTAGTTTAGATATTAATTACTGAATGTAAGATTTTTTTCATCTTTGTGTGACAGTTCATAAGCACACTCGAGACGATGCGTTGTCATCGATTGATTAATCGGTGAAAGTTCGATTAATAATTAATAACGACAACAACGATGAGCCAGACACGTATGTGAAAAGGTAAATTAAGACTGTCAGTCTGATTATACTTTAAGTATCGCAACTCTCATTGCATCTTCAAAGCGTCAAAGTTTAAGTAATTTATTTTAATAATTTTCAAGGCTCTTTATCGACTAGTTGACCGTAAGATATAGTTTTAAAATCAACTGAATGACATATTGCAAGTGTACACGAAAAACGTTGCTGCAATGGCATAAGATACACTCCCGGGACGTATTTTAATGAAATTTTTGTTTTAGACTTAATATGCATCGCATTAAATTTTATAAATCTCAAAGCTCACACTTATGTGAATAACATTGCACGTGTGCAGTACCAAGCGATACTGCAATCACAAGATAAATATATTCATCAAATTTAATAATTTTTAAAAGGCTCATACTTGTATGTATGAACGACAATGTTATAGTAGTATATCAAAAGATGCTGTAGTTGCAGTAAGATTTATTGTTTAACTTAATTTAGAATGTTATAAGAATCAATTTTTAAGATATTGCGATGTCCGAGTGAATTTTTACTCGGTTATGTGTAAGCGAATGGAATGTATGTACTTTTTGCGTGCTTCCTATATTTTTTCACGACCTTTTGTAGACTTTGGTGATTAAGCTGATGTTTTTTTAATAAAAAAAATAGTAATAACTTCAATAAATCTGTGTTTGTGAGTGGAAGGTGTGTTTTTAATCGGGAATAGCGAATAAGCACGAGAAGAATTCGAGTACTTTATCGGTGTTGGAGATAATTTCAACTGAAAACTTTTAATCAATGAAATCACTTGATGAGAGATATAGGTATTTCTTACTTTAGAAGCTGACATAAAGTACCAGTAGCATATTACATAGGAATACACCCCGACCCCATGTCTGTGAATTGAACACAAGTAAAAGAGTGCGCTATATTTTAAAGATGTATCGGTATGCGCGCACGACACCGATGGCTTCTTAATCAGTAGAATACTTTTGAATTATCAATAATTTTTATCAACGAATTATCAACAAATTTTCACTAGATTTACCCAACTATCTGGTTATCAATTTCAAATTTTATTTTGCATAAAATCAGTATTACTCTATTATGTTATGTAGTTGTGTACAAATTTCATTTTATTTTGAAGTTAGTGTAAATTTTAATATCACAGAAGTAGATGCATATCTCAAGACATGTCCAAAGATAAAGTACATACATCTTCTTTATATATTTATTATAATACAAATAAAACGGTTTCGTGCTATAGCGTGCGAAGCGTTTTTATAATTTTTAGATTTTGTGCAGTAGTACGGCACTGTTGTAATGCAAAATTGCGACTTTTTGTGTTTTTGTCCAGTACCTGATTGTATGTACACCTCCTTTATACTGCGGGTAGTCGCACTGCACAAATTCGACGTTTCGTTTCGTGCATTAGTACCTCACGGTCTCCCGCACGATGGCACCACCGGGCTTCCGATACACGGACTTACACATATAATTTATATATTTTTATACTGTAAAACTTCCCTCCCCAATCCCCATAGTCCCAAGTAAAGACCCTTCAGCGGCAAGTAAGTGACCCTGCAGTTACATATCGTCGAAAAAAAGTATGTCGCTCTAATCATTGAAAAATGTTGTCACTTTTCGCGTATTTCCAAGTACAATAACGTGTATATTACGAATTTACTCTTTGTGGTTTTATATTGAATATGATAATATATGAGCTTAGCTTTTAATTTTACCATTTGAATCAGATGCATTTAGCATGCAAAAATTAACAATATATGAAAAAGTGACTCGGTACTGATTATTTTAGTGAAACTTGTTTGCTGCGTTGCACATATGCGCAATTTTATGATCGCGTTATCAAAATCGTGCCTGAATGTTCAATTCAAGAGATCATTAGAAAACAAAAAATTAGTAATTCCAAAGTTATTTTCCTCTGATTCAACAAAAAATGCATATAACAAAGCCTCGCATATTTATACAAATCATCTGACCGGACAGAAATCATGTGCCTGTTCCTATTAACCAAGAGTCATGTGAGTGCAGGCTGCAATGTTTTCGCCAAAAGGTCATTCCCACTGTAAAGTCTCTCCTGAGAGAAAGTCGCGCCGAGTGACCTCTCGAGCAGCTCAGGAGTAGAGCGGCCGCGAGAACGAAGCGTTGAACTCGATGCGCGCCTCCTCTCGCCTTGAAGTTATTTTCAATCCTATACTATCGTACGTACTTGAGAGCCTAAAAAATACGTGCTGCCAATTTCACGTGGCCGCTCACTGCTTTTATTTTCATATTTAGGGTGCTTTCAATGACGCCGATGGATATACAAACACATTGAGTGATCCGAAAATATAATTTTATTTGCCTTGAATTTTGTTTAAATTGGTAACATCTGGATGATTGTCATAAAAGTATAATTTCATAATTTGTAAATGGAAGAAAAATTTGAACACTTTTTTGCAATACTGAATTATTTGTTAATAATTCCAAAAAGTGTAGTACTGTTGGCGTTATAGCGAAGATCGTCGTTGCGCAGAACGATGATGTTTTCCTCTGGACGAATTTAACTTTGTTTGCTGTGCGCCGTAGACCAAGCAGAGTTTGCATATTGAATAATTCCGAGCCTTAGCGATATTTCTCCTTCTGCTGCTGGCTTCCAAGAAATTCCAGTAAAAACAATGCTATTTCAATCTTCGAAAAATTAGGCCGAGCTCGCTCCGCTGGTCTCTGTCTCTCAGCTTCTCGATCTTTCCATTGTTGGCGACTCCAGAGTTTGCTGGCAATGTTGACCCTCGGTATAATCTGGGAATCAATGAAAATCAATCGCTATACAATCATGGCGAGACAGGTCGTGAGTCACGCGAATGGATTTTACGATCGCTAATGATTTGCGTTCACGATTTCGCCGCACCTTACTTTTTATATACGTATATGAACAGTATGTTCATGCATGGGAATCGAATTGTATTGCGACTAATGAGTTCTAAGTAAATTTGAAGACAGCAAAAGATTTGTACCTTCTATTCGAAGTATAACTGTTGCTCCACCTCGCAATTCTTGAAGCATCAGATGGGAAACTGCTTCTATTCACCAGAACAGCCTCTCCAATTCTCAGATGGAAGGATGGAACGTGGGACGTTGGAAATCGAGGCCTCTTCTCCACTCCCAGGTTCTCCGTTCGGTCGAAACCCAACGTCCGTGAGATTTGGCCAGGCTACTGGAAATAAGTTTTGCCCTGACAAGGGCAGTTTGCACATACATATAAAAATAAATAAATGTAGCCCTGAGAAGGGCTGTTTATTCAAATATTACGTTTGTTCCAATTAGCCCTGAAAAGGACTGATTTTTATATAGTTTGTTTGTTCCATTTGCCCTGAAAAGGGCAGTTTTTATTCTCTCGCAAGACAAACAAAAATAGTTTGTACTTCATCATCACTAATTTGCGGGCCCTGAAAAGGGCCCTAGGGAAAGGGGGGAAATTGTGAATTTGAATTTATCTATGGACGGGAATTGCAGGGGGAAGGTACATTTTTGTTGAAATTTTGTTTTCTTCTTTTTCCATTTTTAATTAAAAAAAAAGTAATAACAGGGCAATAAAATAATCTTGAATTTTGCAGCCAAGCCTCCGGACGTAACTTGTGACTCCAAATTTTGGCTTCCGTCGTGTGGAAAATGTACCATTGGGAGGTTGTTGATATCTGCATAGACAAAGAAATTTGAGGGGAAAGGGTTTAGGGGGGGGGGAATTAACAATGTAAAATCTTCATGACTGTTCCGGAGACTGAAAATAGCATTTCTTTTTTGTACTAAACAAAAATAAAAATTTTCATGGTAATGAGCATCGATGAGGTCGTGTGTATAATAATCTAATATGAATTGTATGGTCGATCCAAAAAGCGTCGGTCTATGAAAGAACATATCTCTCCTTCTTCTTCACTTGTTTTTGAAGCATCTTCGCTCTTTTCTCTTAAAAACTACAAACTCCTTCCTCTTCATCGTCTTCAGTGAAGCTTGGGCAAACGCGGGTATCTTCTCTGCAGCACTTCACGGAACACATTATGTTTTTCTATTGCACGCTAGCGCGTCGTCGTCGTCGCTGGAAGACAACCCTGCCGTCGCTCTTTTCTTATACTTCATCTGCCTATGCTTACTGCTACGTAGGGATTAGGCAAAGATCCATCCTCTCATCCTCTTATCGAACTCTTCGTCACCTTCTTGCTGATCATTTCACGCGCTCTCGCATATACACAATAATACAGACATACATGCGCATACATGAAACAACAAACGCGCTCGGACGCACTTAGGCGTACGGATACTTTTTTTTGGTTGCCTATTCTTGCAAAAAGACAATTTTTACATTTTTATGGTTTGGTAATATCACAGTCATGCGGCGGCGGACGAGCTCGCGACTTACTTTCCGAGCTTCCCGGAACAATAAACGGGGAGCGCGGTTGTCCCGGCTGGCTTTTTTATATATGTTTGCCGAGGCCGGGCTACTTCGGAGCCCTGTCGCGCCCTCACACTCGCGCGGTTTTACACTTCTCTCTTATCAATACACTCATACAATCGATAAAGCGCTCTGCCGCTGCAGAAGCGTCGTTTTTCAAACATTCGCGCCCCTTGTCTCAATTAAGCTCGGCTTGCCTCATCACATCTACTTACTGATGCCGTTCTATCTTATCTTCTTCAAATCCTAGAACAAAACTCGCTTCGTTCGTAGAAATTCTAGGCGTTATTCAACTTCTGTAATTATTGTGTGGTGACTTCCATTATTATCCTTAATTATGCTTGCTGAATTGGGTGTGTTTGTGTGTTTGTGTGTACGTGTGTGTGTGTTGAATGTGAAATACATATACGATTTTGCTATGTATCAGTGAACGAACCAATACGATGTCGGCTATGTTTTTGTTTCATCTGGATTATACTTCGTCGGCACTTGGTGTCGGGACGGCTCCTACCGATTCCTCGTTTCATCCTTCGTGTATATCTCCTCCGTTCCATCGCTTTATATTTTTCGAAATACTCGATCCGCTTTGCGCGCCTCCCCTGGAGGGAAGCTCATCACGATTCTGGCCATCGCTGCATACTGGTCCATCATTCCTTATCTCGAGTACAGGTGAACGAGAAGCGGAGGACCCTCCCGTCGACGGGTGGATCGTCGTCTTTGCTTGTTTCTTCTAGTAGAGATATAGCGAGACGACTCTGCTTCTCGTTGACGTCACTCGACCCGCACGAGTAACTCGTTCCATTCCGTCAAATACTTTTTTTTCCACTGGGTACTTGCGCTTCATCCTTACTTCTCCAATATACATATTTCTTCTTCTTGTCCGATTCGCAATCGCATCACAATCGATATATTTCTATACATGTATATATATTTACAATTCGATAAATTTTTGACTCGTTTCGTATTTTATTTGCTAAGATATTCTTCCATCACTGTCACCGACACGCAAACGACTCGAGAGTCTTTTAAGAGATTACTTATAGAAATTTCATCGGTTGGTTGTTTTTATGTTCTTGAACGGAAATCACAGTAATTCGTAGCTTAAAATTTAAACGCCTTATCTATAACGCCGTTTGTTCAGTTTTATTTCTGCCCTCAAAGAATCAAGGAACGGACCGCCGTTTTCCTTGCGTATTTTCTTTTTTTATTCATCCATTTCTCAGCTTCCTCCTTAACCACTAACTTCCTACTTTATACTCTCCCTTCGACGCGCGAATTGAACAAAAAAAAACCATCTTTTCATCTTAAAAATTATACATTATATATGTGTGTGTGTATATATATAGTTTGTATATAATATAATAACGCTCTCCGTACGAATAAACATTTTCGCTCGCATACAACTTTCTCTCTATCGCTCGCTTGATTTCTTTCTCTCGCGTTAAAATGTAAAAACAAACGTAAAAATGCCTCGATCGGTGGAGATGAGAATAATACAGTGACATTGTATAATGCGCTTACAACTGAGACGAATCATCGAAATTTCCAATGAAATTACAATATACGCAGTTAATCCATAGAAAAACAAAAGAAGAAACAAATAATAGTTAAGATAATAATATAGGGCTCGCGAAAACGCGTGCGCGCGGATGATAGTCTTTCGCTTCAATGGTCCAAAAATATCCGGTCGATTTTTTTTTCGTTACACGTCGTCAAAAAAAAATCTCTCGCTTGAACTCCCATAAAATTTTGACACATTTTTTTCCGCGTTTGCCCAAGTACAATAAGGCGTAGTATATTATGAATTTACTCTTTCCTCACTCTTAAAAAATGAAAGCTCATCCACGCGCGCGCCTTTCCCGAAGTTTGCGCGTTCTTTCGTTCACAATCAGAGAATACAGAGACGATAAATTTCTTTTTTCAGATAAAAACGAACAACAAATATATATATATATAGAGTTATAATACATCGAATATAATGAGGCCGAAAGACACGAATGTAGCAGATTGTTGGTTGTCCAAAGTAAAACTCGCAGTTTCATTTTTTGTTCTTGTCGTGTTGCAATAACAATAATCAGGAAGCACTCGCGCACTCTTGTGTCTGTGTGTATAATATATTTTGTCCACCTCTCCACGTCGAATGAATAATGCTTAATATGCATAGTTCTTTTTTCCATCTTCATAATTCTATAGTGTGTAATCCATCTCGTTTTATTATCGAGATGTCTTGTTTTTTTCTTTAAGTTAAATCACGCGCGCTTCGCTCTCCTGTCTCGGTCAGATACAATCAATATACAATTCGCGTATTGAATATCGTCGCTCTCACAAATTTTGCGTTTATCTATCTCGAATAATCTGTTCCGCTCTCGCTCTAAAATGTAGTCAGTACGTTCCGCCGCATAACCGGCGGCGGGCGAAAAAATTGCGCGCGAAACGTGTCGCGTCTCGCGCAGTAACCTCACTGTGTGTTTTTCATTTTAATATAATATATATTTATACCTCGCATTCATTTTTTTTTAATCCTTATACGCTTAAATGTACAAAGTTTGCTCGCAAAAGCGTCCGCGAAACGACGTATCCTTCTATCCGCACACGCTCTGCTTTTCTCTAAGTATATAATATTTGTAAACTCTCGGGTAACCTTTTACGTTTTTGTAAATTCCATAACCACGTCGTTCAAAAAATTCTGCTGACATTTAAATTATATTTTTTTTTTGTTGCTCAACCGGGTGCGCGTGTGCGGGTAGACGGCGACGTTTACGAGGACGAGAGCGATGCCTCTATTTTATAATTCATCGTGTCACGCATTCGCGAATGCGCACAGAACGGATTCAATAGTAAAACATTGTGTGTATGCGTTATTTTCGTTTTGTTATCATTGTTTATTCTCGTGAGAAATTGGACTTTTGCTTTTGTTTCTGTCATCGTTGCAAACCTCAAAAACTTCTTTCTTTTTGATTCTCGAAAAATTCCCTTCGTGTGTGCGTCTGCGCGCCTTCGCGAAACCCCAAAACGCTTATCTTCTCAGTTAAATTCTAAGGCAAAGGAGGGAGAAAAGCGATGTTTTTTTTGACTGCTGTTTGTTGATATATAACTGATGTTTCTTATATATAGCCATTTTTTTCAGGCCTTCGCCAGGGCGACGTCTATTCGCTATTCCGTAGAGATATATATATAAATATCCATTCGTAAAATCGACTGTATCATCACGTGTACGTGTGTGTGCGAGTCTCTATACAAAAAGAAGTAGTCTCTCGGCGAAGGCTTCTCGCTTTGTAAAGTTTTCGCAAAAATTTACAAAAAGAACTTCGCTCTCGGGGCGTTATTTATATATATACAAATGTGTGATTTTATTGTGTGTCACGCGCGCGTCGCCCTGACGCTTATAGTTAATTCTCTCCTTCTCCCTCCTTACATTTGTGTTTATTTGGAATCTTTTAAACTCGGTTGTTCTTAACAGCTACGCTCGCTTAAAAACTACTTGACCTTTTTTATCCGTCGTGTGGTGTCGTCGTCGACGCTTTCGGTAATTTTGCTCGGTCACGTGCGAATTTCGAAAGTTTCAACACCAGTGTGTGTGTGTGTGTATGTGTGTGTATGTAGGTGTGTCGCCATATCGACGTCGAGCGCGAAATTCGACGGACACTTTTATTCATCAGAGCTCCGAAAAGATATTCTGTTTTTTTAAGCGTCGCGTCCGCCATTTCGCGCTCGTCGCCCGAGAAACTGCAAAAAGACGTTCCGACCGTTTTTTGTGATCGAATCGCAGTTTTGTATGTATATATAACACAGTCGGAGATCGAGTCGAGACGGGCTTCAAGTCGCGTTATCGAGTCGTATTTGTTTCCCTACCGAAAAAATTCTGTCGCATAAACGATTTTCGCTTTCTCCTGATCTAAGTAGATAGAGGAGAGGGTGATACAGAAAAGAAAGAAAGAAAGAAAGAAAGAAAGAAAGAAAGAAAGGAGGTATTTCGAGCTTGAAATTTCGGAGGACAAAAGTAAACAATTTTTTTTTAGTTTTTGTGGTTTTTTTATGGTTTAGGCGCATGGAATAAATTTTTTTCTTATCTGAACACAGTGTAAAAATGATTTGTCGTTGTTATAGGGTATATAAAACGGACAAGATTCATTACACAACTTAATTAGACGAAGGAGATCTTTTTGGCAGGGAGCTGGCGATAAGAGTGCAACAGCATCCCGGAGTATTAATTTAAGAAAAATTATAACGAAGATCGAGTGGTATGACTCTTTAGGGCGTAATATGTGCATTTTTCGGATTTCCCTCTAATCATATCCCACGTTCTGAAAGATCATCCGAACAAACCTGATGCGACGAGCGATTTTTTGTACGTTAGAGTATCACATAAAATGCCGATCGACTGTGGGCCGTTCCAAACACTAAAATTTTCCTCAATCCAATCGTTTTTGAAAGCGAATTTAAAAAAGAAAAGAAAGAAAGAAAAAAAAAGAAAACCTCTTTTCTCAAAGAGAGAGAATAACAATTTTGTCAGCGAAATAAAAAGTAAAATTGTGACAATTTTACGGATAAAAGATCATTATCATGTGGTTCGAGAAAAACAAGCTTCCCTTTCTTCGGAACGGCCCGCCACTCGCAATCGCGTTTTACTTAATCTAAATATCTCGTTTATATATATATCCTAAAAAAGGTTTTGACAATTCTCGCCGGAGCAAGTTAAGGAACCGATGATATATCCCTCGGCTTCATTTATATACACACGCGTTTGTCGTCCGCTTAATCAACGATCGCACGATTCTTTAGCTGCTATATAATATCTATATATATATAATATAGTTTGAGATTGGAAATTGCGGGTGTGAAAATCGTTTGGACGAGTTTGTTCCTGCTTTTCATTTTCGTTTGGTTTATAATACTATATAGGCAAAGCAGTTATTACAGAAGAACAGGTTTTTTCTTCGGCTGTTCGTGGCCCGGTTCGTGGTATCGTTGATCTCGGCTCTCTCTATTGACTTATTTAAATTAGAATATACTTAATTACTTGATTTTCCACTCCCCTAAATTTAATGCATTTTTTTTTGTTTCTTTATCTCGCGTGTACATAATATAGTATACAATATAATATATGCGTGTGTATCGACGTGTATATATATATATACATATACTTAAATATGTATTATCCAAGTAATAATTATTTTGTCTCGTTTTACCGTGTACTCGATTAAAAATTAGTAGTACCACTATAGGGTGTCAATAATCACAGCTAATTTCATACCCCCCGAGAATCTCTGGCTTCGTTTCTTTCCCGTCTATCGCGAGAAAAAAAATCGGCGTTTGCTGCTTGTTTTTCTTTTTTGTGTATCTTTTATTTCTAGAGGAAAGACTTTCACGCACATGTGTATACAAAATATTCGCGAGTTCTTTACGGTTCGGATATTGAGTCCCAAAATCGTGGGTCGTCTCGTCGATAAAAGAAAGGAAAATCGGTTTTTTGAATTTGGCGGCGGGTTAAAACGTATATAGATGAATTAAAAATTGCGGCACAGCAGCTACCCGACGATTAATTGTAGTCTACGGGAAAAAATTCAAGCCTTCGACTCCAAGTGTGCTTAAAAACTGTTTCCTACGAAAAATTAAATGCCATTTACACGGTTACTTCGCGTATCGTCTAGTTTTTTCTTTGTATAATCTCTCGCGTTCATTCGCTCAACCACACTTTCCGTACATACATTCACACACGTACTTTCTTGGCCCAACAGCGAAGAAAACTCAGAGAGAAGACAGACTTTGCACCGTTTGTTTTTGCATTAAAAAAAGTATAATGGGTAGAGATTCTACACATTAACTCTTTGTCGGATGAATTCCTCGTGAACTGAACTAAAAGAATTTTGATTTTTGTACGTAATGGCGTACTGCATAAAAAAAAAGAAAGTAACGAAAAAAAAAAATAAATATAATTTATTATATATTAATCAAATAGAGCATATAATAATAGTAAAGCTGAATTAAACTTAAGCTCGTAAGGCACGATAAGACACGCGATCAAACTAAAATTTCTCGACACGAGCGAGTTGCGCTCGCTCTCGTCTGAATCGAATAATAATCAAGACATTTAAATTTGCGCTTGCGCTATACTTATATATTTTCTCCGCTCTGATCATTCCTTCGAAGCAACAACAATGACTTACGTACTACGGAAAATTTTTTAAGTGGATTGTTTTCGCCATCAATCGTCATATGACTATAAACAACAACGCCCTTAGAATTTCTTTTCGCGCGCGCTTCGCTTTTTTTTTTAAAAGAAAGGCTCCACGAACGCGAGTTTCATCATCAGCACACGGGCAAACTCAATCTTGCCTGGCGCGTTCGAAAATTTCGAAGAAATCACAATTTGTTTCTTTTTGACTCCACCGTCGCATTTTTGCTTTTTTTAAGAAAATAAAAAATAAATCTAATTTTTTCTTTAAGGTTAATCACATTGGCATCGCGTTGGCACTTGCGCGATTTTCTCGCGTCCCAAGATTAAGTTTGCGCTATGTTCTTTAGATAAAAGATGAAATGAAAAAATTGTATATACACACACATTGTATAACCCCATCCGATACTCATAAACCAAAAAGAGAAAAAAAAACATTCACTCTAAATAAATTTTCACTCCCTTAAATACTCAACATTATTTATCTATAATATTTCGATCAATCACTCTTCGATATAAGCTTTGCAAAATCGATTGTTGCAAAGTTACGCGCAAAAACGAAGAAAAAAAAAACGTAAAAATACTTCTCTTGATCCTTAATAATTAGTTAAAAAAAAGGCAAATTATCATAATAATAAGGAAAGAAAACAAGAAAAAAGTCCACGAAAACGGAGGCAATGCACGGAAAGGACGGCCGTACGAGGCGACTTGGTCGTCCTCGCAAGCTACTGTTTCATTTTGCGAATTGGCTTCTAACTGTTTCGTGTGTGTGACTCGTCGAAGAATTTTTTACAGTTAAAAACAAACACCTTCTCTCCCGTCTTCCCCCCTTATTTTGTTTAAATCTATGTAAATCACGTGTATAAACTACTACTTCTTTTAATAAGGTCCATCGAGTTTCTGCTGTTGTGTCTTTTCTCTCCCATAAATTCTAATACCTCGAATATGCTTCTCATTTTTTGTTTCGTTCTTTGTTTAATAATTATATATACTCGCCGTCACATTTTCCGATCGATCGTTGCTTTAAATAAAGATCGAAAGGCATCCGTTTCATATAATATATATGTATAGCAATCACGTCGCAGAAAATTGGTAAATGTACCGTTAACGTATTAGTCACGCGACAAGACGTTCACTGGGTCGATATTAAATTCAACTTAATTTATTAAAAATTAATTAATTTATTTATTTATTTACGATTAAAAAGAAAACATAGACTTTTTGGTTTTCCTCGAGAATGAGAGAGAGAATTTGGAGGAGAAAGAAAAAGAGGGGCACTAAGAGGAAGCGAAAATGATTCGCGTCGTTACATTGTCGCATGGAAACAAAAGAAAGAGTTCTCTTAAAGAGAGAGACATTGAAGCTCGTCATTTCCCGAGATAAAAGATCTTTGCGCAGTTTCTTTCGCAATCCGCACCAGCGTTTCGCTGGATAGACATGTAGATACGTGTGTGTATAAGTGTTGCGCGTGTGTGTATGATTGTGTCCGTTTAATAGTACACGATAATCTAAAATACATGTTTACATCTTTATACACGGCTCGCCAAATAGAGAATCGTATCTTAAACGTCATTATAGTTATCGAAACGCAATGCAGCAGATGGGTTTAGTATATCGGGAGAAGCAACGAGTGTACTCTCCCTCTCCGTCTCAAACGCATCAATGCAATTATTTAGGTACGATAGGTCTCCTACCTAACCTTCGAAAAAATCATCGTCGTCAGCAGTCTGTCGAAGCTACTACATCTTCACTTACTTCTTTTATTATCTCCCCTTGCTCTTCTTCTTCTTTTCATCTTCATATCTTCCCTCTCTGCATCAGCTTGAAGCTGATTCGAGTGTTTTAAAATCACAGGCTTTCAATGGAGCCCCATCACACGTGTGTAATAATACAACCTCCAACGAACGAAATCGAAAGTGTGTGTCCCTTGCTGAAAGATGGCGCACAAAGTGCATCGTCACACAAACACATAGTTGCTCCATCGAGAAGTTTGTTATTATAACTCTGCTCTCCGCTCGGACACTGGTTACGACTATACTACTGCGCGGGAGGAGACGCGTAAAATCGCGCGACTCCGGCTCGCAGTCTCTGCTTCTGCAGTTGTTGTAATTGATGTTGTTGCTGCTTTCTCGGGCGCGGCTCGTGATGCTGGTAAATGAGACCGGCGCGCACAAAAGCATTCACTGTATCGAATCTCGACGGGCTCGCCGACGACGCGCACTCGCCAAACATCGCTTCCTCAACTACGGTGCGGTATCAAGCCTGGACGTTCAAGAACATATTGAAGTGCTGGGAGATTTGGCAGGAGCCTGACTCGCTGCCGCAGCTCATCATCAAGCCAGTCCAATGGCTGGGCGGCTTGGGTAGGGTAGCGGGGGACGGCGGCTCCGAGAACTTGGCCCCGGCATAGAAGCTGTTGGTCGGGCTGCTCCTATAATCACAACAGACGCGAATTAATAAATACAAAACCGTCATTCCAATGCAAGTACAAAAATCATCATGTCTCTTCCTTACCTAGGGCTATCGTAGCGCATAGGCGAGCTACGGGGAATGTTTTTGGCGGAGCTGCACGGTGGGCTGCAGCTCTGTCTTCCGCCGCCATTGGAGGACCTGCTGTTACGTCCACCAGCGTTGCCGTTATTATTGACGGCAGCGTTACCTACTCCAGCAGCGTTGTTGTTGCCACTAGAGAAGTAAGTAACGGTCTTCACATAGTTGGAGCTACGCCGCTGCTTGCCCTGACTGTTGGGCGAGCCCTGCCTCACGATCTTGCTGTTGTTCTTGGGCGTCGAGTTCGTCATTCTGATGCTGCTGGCACTAAGACTGTTAAGAAAATCTGCTGCTCAAGTTGTTAGGACCGCCTGAGAAATGGAAAAGAAAAAATTGTTGCAGGTTAATCACCGAAGCTTCGCTTTACAAGCCAAAATCATCGAGTAATAAAAAAAACCGACCAGTCCCCTATTTTCCCAGGGCGGAGCGCGTCTGTGACTTCCCGTTGCACACACACATATGCACATGTAGGTATAGGGAACCTGCCTGCTCTCTCACGCACAAAAAAAGAGCGAAGCCAGGCAAGCGCTCTGGCTTTGTGAAAGCCTGAAACGCGCGGTGGGAGAGCAGCACATAAAGGAAGCGTCGGCTGGCCCCAACCGGGGCAACTTAGAAAGTACGCCAGGCAGCAGCAGCAGCCGTCGTCGAGGGAAAAAATAGAAGGAGAGGGAGAATGCGGACGCTTCGAAAATCTCTCAGCAGCGCTCGCCAGCCGTTACGGGCTGCGATTCTCTTTGTGTCTCTTTTTTTTACATATACATACTTATGATATACACATGTACGACAGAGGCGTCAATGAGTGCTGCGTAAGATCGGGTTATTATCACGGAAAAATCGTCAAACACACGTATTCTCTATCCCCACTTGGCGGTTTGCGCAATATCTACAGCGCGCGTGTTGGCTCTCTACCATCGAGGTCACGGCGCGTTTTTCACGAGTTGTATAGTGGTCGTATGATTATACCACACCGCAGCAGGAAATTTCGTGCGCGGGGAGTCGACGACGACTGGAAGCTTCTATGTGCTGGAGAGTCGCCGAGACTTTCGAATCGATTCCTGTTTTCAAAGCCGAATGAACGGGTTACGGCGAAGCGTATTGTAAAAAAGCTGCGTAAACAAGTCTGCGTGGAAGAGTGAGAGAGAGAAAGAGAGATAGCGACGGTCTTTAAACGAGATAAACAACGACGAAAATATTTTTTTTTTTCGTGAGCATCGGATTTGTTTGTTTACGTCAGAAGCGACGAGAATCGGATCAGGTTAATGAGCTGGGGGTTTATCTCTTATCGTTATCAAGAGATGTTATCTCGTTTGTACTCGATCATTGTAAACAGATGTATAACAAAAAAAAAAAAAAGAAATTCGATTCGCGAGAAAAAAACCTGGTGTCACGAGGAGATCCGGTTGTGCAACTGCGAACTTTCTAAGCCGCGTGTTTTATAAGTCGATCGACGGCTTTCTTTCATTTATCGGGTGATCGGCGATTGAGAAATCCTCGAGTTCTCGAGCCTTGAAGTTCGGAAGAGAAAATAAATTAAAAAAAAAATAACGAATTTAGCGCGGTCAATGCTGTTCAGATGTGGTCACGGCCGTGGGTTGCCCATAGAGATATTATAAATCATAGAGGTAAGGCATAGCCGGACTGAGCCGAGTGTCCCTTTCTAATGGTCGAGAGGCCCTTCGGGAAAGACAGGGATGAACAGAGATATTATACACTTGCTCCCTTTATCTATAATACCTCTATGGGGTTGCCCGCATGAAAAC
>UCOJ01000416.1:0-109366 GCA_900474305.1 Cecidostiba fungosa
ATATATATATATATATATATATATATATTTCATTTATGTTATAAACAAAATTATTTAAATCTTAAATACAAAAACATATGGCTAGGCGTCTTTTACGCATGTGCCATTAGAGAGAGAAAAGCAATCCAATTCTATTATGGTTGGCATGTCTGTCTGTTTCATGGGTAGAAATTATATTTATGCCAAATTCTTAAAATATTTGATGAGGAAATTCAAATATTTGAAAATACTCGTACAAGTTTGTGATTCCATAAATTATATATTCGATTGATGATTGTGGCATGATTGAATGATAGCTATTTTATTTTATATAAATGCTTAAAACACGTTTACTGTACTTTTTTATTTTTTTTGAGGCTTCGCCAAGTTAATTTGAACTCGTGTATGCCAATTGAAGGTTCGTTAAAGAAATCCATATAACGTAGAGGCTCTGATTTTCTCCAAAATCATTTACGAATATATTATTTATATACTTTAGCTTGATTCATTATCAATACTTGTAAATTTCTACGGTATTAGCGATTAGCGAAGAGGAACATATCAAACGTTCGACTCCTATCTCCGCGGGAAAATTTACGCCAGCTTTGAAACTTCGTAGCTAGTGCTATTCCATACGGGAAAGATGAATTTCGCCCTGTGAGTTCCCTTAGGGTCTCGGTACTTTATTGGCGATTATGGATTCGCGATCTTAATGGTAGCGCACCAACATTTGGTCATAGAAGACGTTCAAAAGTTTATAACGTACGAATTATTCATTGGTTTTGTATGTGGCTTGAAATATATTTTAGCTGTAACTTCCTATTTGCTTTATTTGAAAACTCAATTAATTTTTATATATATTAAAGAATTCAGAGTTGACAATTCTGAATACAATTTAAGAACTTGCTTAGAATTTTTTTTTATATAGAATAAGCACCGTGTTGTAACGTGCCTTTTAAGAAAGTTACAGGCGTGAGAAAAAATGATTGTATTGATTTTATGAAAACCAGCGCAAAAAATCTGCTCTATAATAATTTCTTCGTTATTATTCTTGAAATATATTCTATACAATATTCTGCCAGCAAGAAACAAGAAACGTCCCTATAATATTAAACGACCGAATACACCGCATGCAAGCCCTTAGAAAGATCCAAAAAAAAGTTCTGGCAATGAGGGTCGCTTGTACAGAAGGTATACCTACATTTAGAAACGTCTAATGCAAAGAAAGGGTCGATTCTACAACTCGGCGCGTGAAAGTGTCGGCGGCGCAACGGCGCGTTATATACGTGCGCAACTATGCAGACTCGCGGACCGTTAAGCGGTAAGCATGAAAGATGGTGATGCTGCCCAGGGGAACTCTACTCCTTGCTTGCCAGCACGGCGGCTGCTGCTGCTGCTGTTGCTTTCATTATTAAGGGCTCCCTTCATAATTGACGGAGTCAACGTGGCCAAGCTCGGCCGCGGCTTTGCTGCTCGCGTATCTCGATGTTGCTACTCTCTGGGACCCAGAGCCGCGCTGAGTCATACTTATTTGCGAGAGTCTGAAGTGTGATGATGATGGGGCGACTATATTGCAGCAGCCGAGGGGTTTCACGTCGCAAACTTTTCTATGCAAGAAACGCTTTTGACTTTGTAAAGATAGTGTTGCTCTTTCGGTTTTATATTAAAACTTGAATTATGCTGGGATTGTTTCGTGCTTTTAATGTACAACGGCTACTAATGTTCTTTTGTTTTTTGCTAAATAATCTGTTAGTCCTATTTCTTTGCCAAGTAATTTCTGAAAAAGCCTACAAATTCCATCCTCCAAAGATGACACTCATGAATCGCTCTGAAATCCATTAGCCAGAAAAAAACAGTAGCCATCCACAAACACACTCACGCATACACACAATTCAAAGGCCATCCCTCATACTCTTACACCGGGTGCCGCACTACCGTATACTTTTCGCCGGTTGATAAGCGCTCGCTGCGCGCATCTCGCGATGATTTACAAGCATTATCGGGTATTAATTTCAATCTGCGTTAAGCGCGTGCCAGGGCCGCGGCTGTATAGCTGCACATCGCGTCACACACGCAACCGTCCGACAGTAGAGAGAGAGAGAGAGAGAGAGACTCTAAAAACAGAGATAGCGCTTGTGCGCGAAAAAGCGAGAAAGAAAGAGGCCAAGAGGGACACACGACGAGTCGACGCCGCTACTGCTGGGGCTACAAATCAAGCGTTCCGAACAAATTATGAATGATATATTCGTCCTGCGCGCTTGATATATGCGAAGAGAACGGATCTCTTTCTCTCTGTGTATAGTCTATCTCGTTGAGCACGCGGTTTGTTCGTTCGCATTATTATACCAGCGCTTGTATATAGATGGTGACGGGGTTTAGCCGTACTGAGATTCGAAATGCTTGTATGATTTTATACAATTTTTTTAATCTTGTGCATGAAGCTTACTATTTTAAGTGAAAGGATTTCGAAAGATATAGTGTTATTTTTTTAGAATTTTCAAGTACATTTATCAGTCAATACAAATTTTGCACAATAAATCGCACGCACATCCGCAATCGTCAACACTATTGAATCCGAAATATACATGCACATAGAGCGGGAAATAAATCAAAATAAGTATCCAGCGAAATAAAAAATAACCCGAAAACAGAAACGTCTCGTATTTCTCGAATGGCTGTTTCATTTGCAAATCCACGAGATACATCCTTTTTTCCCGACTGTTTTTTTCAGCGCTCTCTCTCTCTCTCTCTCTCTCTGTCATAGTAGTAGTAGTAGTTCCTGGCGTCCGCGTCGCGGCGCCATCACGCGAATTTGTACATAACGTCCGCAATAACTTGCCGCCATAAAAGCCATCGACAAATCAAATTTTGACGTGATTCACTGGCCGACATAAATTTCGGGATCCCGGGAACCAGAGAGATGGCGGTGACGCGGACATGTGTTCACCCCCCTCCGCCCCCGCGACTACCGTCGCGCTGCTGCTGCCGCTTCCCTCGTGATGCCACTGTTTTCCCTCTCTTTCGCACGCTCGTCGCGTGTACTATCTGCCAACTCTTTTGCTTTTGCCTCTTTTCATTTACACTGGATTGTGTGTTATATTTTTTGGCATCCGTTTAATTTATCGAAAGGTACTCGCTTTGATTGTATTGATTTGGTTTCTCAAGTTAAAAGTTACGAATACTCGTTTGTTTAATAAGCCAATTATTGAACTCCGTTTGTTCTTTGAATCCGCTATTGTCGGTGATCAAAACTTCCTGTTTCGATAGTTTTCATTATACAAGTGAAGAAAATTATCGCCAAGTAGATCTCAGAACTCATATAGTGAGCCATTTATAATAGGGGATGAATACTATGATTATGCTTTCACCAATGAAAAATCTTATAAGAAGTATATATGTTGATGAATGGAACTTACGGTTCAAATATATATTTCTCCGAACCTATACTTTATGAAGATAATTTAAATTCAATTATTTCAATTGAATTGATTAAATAATACACGATGATATATTTGGTAAAACAAATAATTTGCTAGTATATTTAAATTTCTTCATTTATTAAAATTTTGTAATTTTAAGACCATTACACAAAAAAAGTTCAAAAGGTCGTCTGCAGCAAAACTAATGGTGATGATGTTACCAAAGCGAGCAGGAAATTAATGAAAAAAATAAGGAGAGTCGTGTAAAGGATCCTGTAAACGTTCAGTCTCTAATATCTGATCATTACTTTGTCTTTAAGTAAAAGCTATTTTGTGTTTGCTCCTATACCCCAGAAAAAATGGAAAACATCGCTTCTCTGGATAAAAAGTACTGCATTCCATTCCACTCGACTAACTGCGTCGAATATTTATTGCCCTCAGTCCTCACTCGAGCGCGTGAGAGTTCGGCGCATCAAAACCGCGGGCTTGCTCTGCATCGCCGAAATGGACAACGTGGCACAGGCCAACAAAAGGACGAGCAAAAAAGATGACGACCGCACGCGCGAATCGATCTTTTGATAGCTGCCGTTCAACGATCTCTGTATATGTATGTATACATGCATGCAGCTGCCCCTGCTTTTCTCCTTTTTTTTTTTATTGTGGCCGAGATGGACGCGTTGCAGTTCATCTTCACTTTTTTCGTGCGCGTAGAAAGATGATGCACGCGCGTTCGTGTTATCCGTGGTTTTCGCTCTGCTTTGTCCGCTGTTTTACACGGTTTTTGATTGCTGCGCTACCGATGACAGCCAGAGATATGAAATGAGTGATATATTATGGCGACGAAACTTCGAATTTCGCGGTTGTTTTTATTGGACGGCTGATTGGTTGGTATCGATGAAATATTGTGATCTATGACTTTTGGGATTTTTTCGTTCACGATTATATCTATTAATTTATGGCCTGCGAGCGTATCATATGGCATTGTTTGAATTAATGAATCATATAAAATTATTTATCTAATTCAGGATTATAGTAGTTGAGCCTTTTCTTGCCAAAGACGCAAATAAACACTGTAAACGGCGCAAATGTACAGCAGAGTCGGCAAATTCTCAAAAGAGCTCACAGCGGCGATGTTTAATAAGGCGGAAGGCCTATGAAGAGGTGAACGCTGTTCGCGCTGAATAAAAATAAGGTCGCAAGTACCGCCGGCGAAATTTTCAATTTGAGCGCGCCGAAGAAAAGGAAGTTCTTTCTGTATGCTCTCAGCTAGCTCTAAGAAACCCGTTACCGGCTACTTCTCTGCCTCCTTATCTCGGCCTCCCTTCCTCTCTTTCTCTGAGTAATGAAAACTGTGACAAGAAGTAACTAAGATTCTTCTTTTCGTTCGAAGAAAGGACCGCACCGCTCGCGTTATACCCCTTATTCTTCTGTTTATTCTTCGCTCCTCTAATACTGCCTAAAGATTCTCGGCAAAGTCACACGGACTTTTTTTTCTCATTGTCATTTTATACCGTGACTTTTAATATTTGAACAAATTCTTCTTTTGAAAAGAAATATAGTATATTGGGAGCAGACAATGCATCAAAAGAAAGCGAGAGCTGTATAGTTTATTAATCAAGTTTTCAATGGATTAACCTTACTCCGTGTCTTCGTAACGCTTGCAAGTTTGCATCATAAGTTAACTAGCAGGTACATTAATCGCAATCATATTCAAGCGTTCGCAAGAGTTATACGGCAAGTTTCCAAACTCAGCAGTGGCTACGTGCGTAAAATTTGCGCGCAAGTGCGCGAGCGAGGGGAGAAGAGGTGAGCGCGCTAGAAAGGAGCCCGTATAGTCGAGAACTGCAGTATAAGCTGGTGAATCGATTGGCCGAGCGAGTGAGGAGGCAGATCCAGGCGTCGTTAAAGACTGCCGCAGTAACAATGGACCCTTGATGGCAATTGGAGGAGCTTCCGACAGACTTCCGAGTTTTGTCTTCGTGTGTATATATATATATATACTTCGACCTGTGGGGTAGAAATATAAGACGAATTTCAGAGCTTCTGAATTGATATAATGTAGTTTTGTTTCAATGATGAAATACCGACAAGGTTTCGTGAAGTTTAGATTACTGATTTTGGTATGGATAATTCGTTATTACATATTTTCAAGTATGAGCTTACTACTTACTTGTCTAATATTCATACAAAATAGATATGAACAAACTTACGTATGACCTTTAAATACAACAATTAAATACCTACACAATGAAGGCAACGCTAAAATCTCAATTACCATTACCAGATCGAAGTGTGGCGGATTCACGTCGGATGGCGACACTGGTTCTATATGATGCCTGTCCAATTTATCTTCTTATATTCACAACGATAAATCAGTTAAACATTCTAATCAGCGATGCATTCGATCACTTTATTGTTACATCGACTTGACATAATAACTTTAAAAAAAATTCACACTCCTATATATTTCCGTAATTAATTTCCTCATATAAAAGAGAAGCTTACACACATACCTGAAAAAAATTCATTCCATAAATTCCACGTCCACACTAACACGCGTGCACAGATCAAACGAAAAAAAACAAGTTAAAAATCACGCACACCGATGATTCGGATCATAGACGAGAGCGAGTGCGCAGGGCGTCAAATAAATATCGAAAAAACAAGCTGGATTTGTCCCGGCGGGATTTCCGTCCTCGCTGAAGGGATTTCCCACGACTTTCGCAAACACATACACACGTCGCGCTTTGGCATTTTACGCGTTAACGCCGAAGCTTCGGCTACTGCAACGACAAAGTAGTCGAAGCGCGTTGCGTTCTATATATATACGTACATATATATAGCTCTATCCCTACCAAGTCCGTCGCGATTTGAAAAGCCGCGGGAGTATAAGAGGGAGAGTTTACGGGCCGACCGTGACGTAGACGTGGCGCGCGTACGCACGCGAATATATCGGGAATATATGGAGGAGCCGTGGTAATCTGCACGTGTGGCAGAGTCGAGCGCCTGCTGCTTAGATTCTCCGAAAGTCGAAGCGTTGTCCTTGCAATCCAACACTAGTACGCTATATTGACGAGATCAGTTTTAAACAGAGCTTTTAGATTTTTGATTAGTTAAAAAGTATCAATTTTTATCCAGCACAATTAAAAAAAAAGAAAACAATTGCATCTGATTATAATTTTGTGATACAATCGCGAGTATTATTTGCAAAAGTATTCGGGTCGGTGAAAAATAAATAAATTACTCGGAGGGAAAAATTCAATTCCGCAGCTTGACAAAAATTACGGAAGCGGTAGTGCGCACGTGCAATCGAAACGTCTTTTATTGTTTCCCGGAGAAGAGGAAGGTGTCTCATCAGGCGTACGTGCCAAACTACAAGGCTTGGCTCACTTACATTTGGATGACGATCGTATTATCCCGGAAGCCGGCGAAAATGCTTATTGATTTCGGATGGCTATCGGCGGAAATTACAGTTGAGACAATATATATTTGCAATTTTTTGTGAAATTAAACTTGACACACAATCATTAATTCTCAATTTAATCGAATTTGATTCGCAAATATTAAAAAAAAAAAAAAAAATAAATTGTACGTCCAAGTATCACGCAGTATCGATGCTATACAAGAATACTTAAAAGTTCTTAATAAAGCGTGTATGCATAGTCGGAAATAATCAACGACTGCAAAATCCGCTACTGTCACCAAACTCCGGCGCCACTGAAGAACACAAGGGGAGAGTATATGTAGGGGGGAGGGTGGAATAAGGCGATAGTCGTGGGAGCTCTCGCAGGAGAGTTCGAGGACACAAACGTGGAGGGAGGCAGGAATGTTCGGATTATCAGGGCCGGGACTGAAACGGCTGATAAGAACCACGAGCCGGTGTCACGTTCCGCTTTGAGTGTGATGGTCCTTCTCTCCACTTTTCACACGCAATGTACGTTTGTAGGTTCGCCTCCGGTTCCGCGACTATTGCCCAAGTGTGCGAATATAAGGGAATGGCAAAATGAAAGAGAGAGAGAAGGGGTGGGGGGTTAAAGTTTCAGGTACAGGTGCGGGAGTATCCTTGAGTGCTCGCTGAGCAAAGAGATTTTATCGCTAACGTTCTACCCTATGACTTGTTCGAGTCTCGCTGTTTGCCTCGAGTTTAGCTGATAATTTTTTGATAAACTTGTACATACAATAAAATAACTTCCAGCAAGTGTACAAGAGCTGAGACTAAAAGTGGTTAAAGCAAATATAAAGTCAGACGGCAGTATTAGGATCAGTCGCGGTAGATGTTATAGCAGAAGAATAATCGGCGGAAGCTCGCGAGATATAAGCGACGAAATAAGGGCCGAAAGTCATCAGGCCGAGTCTTGATCTCTCGGAAGGAGAGACGAGAACGTGCAGAGGGGAGGGCGGGTAAGATCTCAGGCGGTTGAAGTGCGCGAGGCGCGCACAGAGTCGAAGCAACGGTTATCTCGGCAATTAATATGATTGAGGAGACATCTCTCACGTCTCCGTAATATCCAGCAATGGCCCAAGTTCTGATTGCTTTCCTCGTGCTCGCGCTTCTCTGCTCTCCTCCGCCGCTATCTCTCGCTAGCCATAACCCTTGCGTGTGCTACTACCGCGCGCTCTGCTTTCTCAGCCGTCTCGTCTCTATATACTTCTCTCGCGAGTTTAAACTCAAAACACACCATGTATTTTTCACTATTATATTACATCAATATACATATACGCGCTTTTATTTCTTTCCGAGATGAAAGCGAAAAATGTGACTCTCTATACTATCGCGAGTTCCGAATAAATTAGCTCAACTTCCGGAAAAGGAAACCATTGTCGTATCATATCCGAAGAGTCTCTCTCGCAGTTTGATTTATTCCGCGTGAGGATATAAGAAAAGGTCGCATGCGAAAGCTGAGAAAGAAGAAAAGTAAAACGCAACAACGCAGCAGTTCGCGAGAGGGTTTTGTCTATCCGGCGCAACTCGGAAAACGAACAGCGAGTGTATGCAGTAGCAGAGCAGCGAAAGATATCGTTTCCCTTCGATGATACGATATAACGAGTCCTTCCTGCTGACGCGCCAAACCTTGGCTGAGTGCCCTCATCGTCGCAGGGACGTGCAAACTCGCTTCCTCTCCTACTCGTCGTGTCTTGATCGCATGTGTCGCTGCGCCTTATTCTTTTTTTCTTTCCTCCTCTCAACACACAAACTAGGAAGATTCTCTTCCGGATGTATATATAGTGCTCGCGAAGCGTTTTAACTCGGGAATTCGAACGTTTCTACTTTTTTTTTTCCTCAACCCAATTATTATGATATACGCAAGCAACCGTTATATAATTCCAGTAGAAAAGTCGATGCGCAGTCCGGCGAATATTATAATATTCAACTTAATATATACGTCGGCATAATCCACGATCGTAAAGAAAAAGAGCTGCGCGTTAAAAACAAACGCGCTTGCGGCAATTTTTGCGGCCATTATCGCGCGCAAACTTTTCAACGGCGCAAAGTGAAAAGTGCGTCGAATACTGCACCTCCACCGTAGAGAGAGAGAGGAAGTCACTTATACACACTGACGGCGCTAGTCTCCGTGTAAATGTCGCTACGTGCCCGAGGACGAAGCGACTCAGCGTTATATAAAACAAGCTGCTGACCGTCGAAGTTTGCCTTTGCGGTGAAGCTGCAGAATCAGCGCGCCGGCGTATAATCTTATGTCAACAGAAGACATACACGCTTTCGTTAATCATCCGTGTCTCCCAAGGAAAATGCAGGTCGCGAACACACGGGGCTACTGCTTTTAAACTCTGTACTCTGTTCTCTCTCTCTCGCGCTCCGGCAAAGTCGTGATCAGATTTTACGGTTATGTGTGGCGCTTGCAGCAGCGCATGCGAGCGAGATAACACGCGGATATAGGTATGAAGGCAGTGTGCAAAAATAGAAGAGAGAATGTATATATGCTTATTATACCAGCGTGTTATAAGGCCGCGGCTTATTTTAATTTTTCTCTATATACGTATACCTACAGCTACGTCCTGGACTTACTGGCACAATTTCGAATTAGTTACATAGATACATACTTATGAGCGAAATTCTTAGACATCGATCCACGAGGGAGAAACATTCGCGTTTTATTAGGTCGCCGCTGTGCAAAGGATAATCGGTAACAATCAAGTTTCACGTCGATTGCCGCCCCGCAAATGCAGCTGCATATGCATGACGCAATCTCATATCCAGCGCGTGTGCGTCGACGAGGCAGGAGGAGGTAGGGATAGGCTCGGTTGCAGTGTGTCATTACTCGTCATTATCCACCTATCAAATCGCTCAGCAATAACTATCTGACCGTTAGCGCCGCTGCCGCTCGGCTTTACACCAATCAGCCCTTCCTATACTATACTCGCTCTCTCTCTCTCTCTCTCTCTCTCTTGCTCTCGTTCGCTTTCGATCGAGGATTTTGACCTTCTCTGTCTATCCGAGTCTATCGCGCGGAGTTGCGGTGTGTTCGCACGCGCTGATATCGCTCGTACGCTGGTCTTTCATAATTCTCTCTCTTATACGGGTGCGATCGAGAGGAACAGCGGGGTTTATCGATGGTGATTTTTTTTGTATTCTCAATTTTTTTATCGCGCTGATATCATGTTCTTTTTATACTTGCATTCTTGGTATGTACTAATAGTCATGCATATTACCTAAGAATTTTGTGTACGTCATTATGTAATTTGTAAACAAAATGAATATAAATAATTTGCACAAAATTATTTTGATTTGTATTTCCAAACCTTTTATACAAAATTAACATTTCAATTTAGACTGTAAATCATACTATATGTATTCAACCGAAAATTGTTTGCAGCGATACACATTCAATATCCGCAGCTAGAAAAATCGCCAGTAGGTATATAATTCTATACGGAATCGTATTTCACTTGAGATGAAGCAAGCCCACAGCATATTCATCAAAAAAAGTAAAAGCCAAGCACAAGTGGCCGCACACATAAGACACACCGGCACTAGTGTCTCGTAGCATCCCCATATAGAATCCCGCAGAAAAGCTACACGGTCAGACTTCAGATAGCCCTATATACAGCGTCTGCAGTTATATCCTCCAAGTCTCTCTGGCTCTGGGTTTCCTACAAGCTCTCTCACACATACACACAACACACGAGAGCCGGATGTTATTGGCAGGCGAGTAGAGGCCATTAGTCGACATGATGGATGCCTGACAGGAGTAGCGCCGCGAAGGCTACTGCGGGTAGCAGCGCGCGGCGTCCTGGCAGTTATAGTAAGTAATGGTCGTCCTGAGAAAGCCTCGTCGCACGACGGCCGCTGGCCGTAATAACAACAAATCTTGCCTATATTAATTCCCTGACGGACATAACTCTCGCCCTCTTCTCCTCTCCTCGCGCTTTTGCCGCTGTCTTTTTCGCGCTCGAGTATAGTGACTGTACGGCGGCGTCGCTAACTCGTGGGAAGGAAAAATTGCGCGTTGAAAACGTCCGACGCCGGCGAAATACGCGACACTCGTATTATTGCCTCGTTGACCGGCAGTTCTTGGCTGATGCTGATATGCTTTTGTTTGCTTTTCGCGCGCGATCTCATGTTTGCTTGCTGATGATGGATTGGTTGGCGTATTTTTGTTTAATTTGTCGATTCGTGCCCTGTATAAAAAGTAGGTATATGAATCATTCGATGTTTTGAGAAGAAAGTCCTGTAACGTTATTGTCGACCTTGTTTTTAAAATAATATTATTGCATGACGTTAAAATCAACTATAGGTGCGCGTCGCAGCTGCGAACATCGCTACAAGCGATTTGGAAAGGCGAGAGAGGCCAATTATTAACAGGAACAAGCTGCTGCAATTCTGCTGGGACCGTTTGAATTAGAGAGGGCTTCTAATTGCAAATTTAGTCTCGTTACACCTCTAATTATCTCCTTCCAACTTTTTCAATAGATCCGCGCCAAAGTTCCATTCGATGCTCAGCATTTGATGTCACATAAAAATAAAACTAAAAAACAATAAACAACCTAAATATCTTCAATTAGAAGAAACCAATAAAACAGAATTATAAGCCTTATCGCAGCTCACCGTTGTTATCAAGCCTCGCCAAAGATACACTCATAAATAGACGGATGGACGGACGGCCGTCGGACCAAAGCACGACTGTATCCACTTGCAGAGTCGATGATCGCGTCGCTCTCTCCTCCTACCCTCCGAAATCATCTACTACCCCGCGTGTGTACGATCCCCTCGTGGCTGTTGCTGGCTTTGCGAGAGCTAGAGCTAGCACGTAACCCCCCTCCGTTAAATCATTGATTGTTGCATTATCTGCTATTGGCAATGCAATTAAGCGTTTATACGAGCGCACGCGCTTAAAACGCCGAGCAGTGCATGAGCATCGATGAGACTGAGCTCTGGGCTAGGATTTAATATAAAGAGGGAGAAAGTATCCATTGCGCCCCTAAGTCTGTTTTAAATGCGCGAGCTACTCTTTATATATGTATATGTTAACGGATTTAATATAAGATGTGCCTTTTTTTCTTCATCAAGAACCGTCTGAATACATCAAACTAGCATAAGAATTTTGATATTTTATTACTACACTATTTTATCACTGAATTTGTAGTCAGTTCATTTCATCTAGGCGTGCATACGCAGTGACGACGTACATATAAGCATAAAGCGTAACCACTGTCTCTCCAAGCGAATCGTAGCTCTACGTCAGCAGCTGGTGTCTGATTTACAAATCCCAAGACCGGTATCCGCATCGGGATTAAATCGGCCCACCCGACTATATGCACTCGCCAGTATTATACAATACGCGAATGCGCTCACTTTTCCTATATACACATGCGTATAACGGCGCCGAGGCGCAAATGCTTGCAGGCCATGCCTTCCTATATGATCAGGTGCAATTACAATCAGGTTAATAATTGTTACGGGTCTCGGTTGGCACCGCGCTTTGTTAGCCATTCGCCGAATTCGACGCCTCGCTGTATATGTATGTGTGTAGCTACGATAGACCGTTAGCTGAGCATAAGCGCGGCTGCAGCTGCAAAGCTATATTTCAAAGTGATTTTTAGAGCTGATCGTTAGCTCGTTAATAGATTTGAACTCTGAGAGCTTTGATGATGCTGGCTCTGTATTATCGATATCGTTTATAAAGGATACTCATATTTTAGCGCATTAACTTGAGTCTTATTTTCGTTCTGTATAATTTCCTGGAAGAATTGTCGCAAATATTTACAGTATTTCATGTCTTTGTAGACTATGTATATGTGTTATATATAAGCTTACAGCTATGAGACAGTAATTTATGGTTCACAATCGTAGAACTACATCTACATCACGAATATCATACCTGTTATTATATTCTCGTATATCTATACTGACTGAAAATGATGATTAAATTGTCACCGAGTTGAGATACTTATCAGCATAATAGACGGACAAGGTACAGAGTAGTAGTCACTTGTGTCCGTGACACCGGTTCGACAAGGTTCGTGGAAAGTTTGTTGTAAGGATGAATTTGAAACTCAACTGTGAACAGAACGAGAAGACTGGAACATTACTATAATGAAATTAAATTGTGGTACAGTGTACATGTGTCTGTGTTTCAAATTATATACTTGCCAAGCTGCGATGAAAAGTATCTACAAATCGAATAACGACGATCACAAATTGGAAATTATGGTAAGATGTATAGAGCAATATCGATCATATTTGATTAGAATCATATTTCAAAGCACATATCCGATAGATCAATAAAGTAACTTATCATTCCAGATAGATCTAATAATTCATTGTTTTCAAGAAGGATCGGAACGTATTGTTTTAGCCGGTAATTGGAGTAACGACGGTGAGATGCTATTAAAACAATTATTCTTCGTGTCACAATCTGCAACTATTGTTGGATCGCACGAGGAGTCTGTTTTCAATTACAACAAGAAGTTCAAAAGTATGTACCAACTCAACGAAACCGTCGTAAGAGAAAATCCATTTATAGCAACGAAATATGTCATTTTCACTGCGTCCAATGCGACGCTGTCCTTGGCACTGAATAATATTCGAAACCTAATATCCTGGAATTACCAAGCATTTTTTCTCGTCGTCAATCAAAATTTAACTGATGGTTGTACATCCGTGCGGACTTATTTGAATACTGTTTGGTCTTTTAATGTCTTGTCGGCAGTTTTATTGTGCTATGACTCAAATAAAAAGTACAGCCTCTACACATTTAATCCATTCGCCAGTGTTGCTCCGCCGTTCTGGCAGTTAATCGAAGATCACAATGACTCATCTCATAAAAATGATAGTTGGACACTATTCAAACATGCACTAGACGCCAGAATTTCACGTAAGTATTGAATAACAACATGAAAAATGATGACACGCGAATCAAAAAGTTTCTGTGTTTATAAATTATATATGTCATTTGGTATGCGCAGATCATTCGCAGTGCAGAGAAATAGAATTTGACAAAACTAAAAATGTGCACGGCTATACCATCAAAACTGGAGTAGCCGTAACTGAAGATAGTCGAATTTTGTATGACTTGACAAAAACAGGATTAGATCGTTATCTAGGACAGAAAAAGGAGATAGCACGAATGTTATGGAATCATGTGAACGCAAGTTTAAATATATCCTTTTATCCCGTCATGTGTTCTTACGATGAAAATCACGAATTCTGCGGTATCATGAAAGACGTAATGAGCAGTCGTCTGGATTACATAATGAACGTATTATATCAACGTGATTTTTGGAAACAACAAAGTTTTCCTCATTGGTCTTCCGGACTTTGCGTCTTTGCATCTACCATTCCCGTAACGTCGACCGAAAAGTTTCTATTAGTTTTCACTTGCAAATTCTGGTTGACTATCCTCACGGCCAGCATCGGTTCAGCTTTATTTCTAAAGTATCTTCTGAAACAAAATATCGTCATTGCATCGCTCGAATTTCTCAGAATGATTTTATGTCCACCAAGTATGCAGCAACCTCAAGATGAGTCAGGTAGAATATTCTTTATCGTTTTGATATTTTTAACTATGACAATCAACGCCTACTTTCAGAGTCGAATGAGTGCAATGTATACTGCTCCAGATACAGATCCAGCGATTGAAACTATAGAGGACTTAGAAAAATCGAATTTAGAGGTGCACGGAGTCAAGAACTTTCGAGAGTTCTTCTATCGATCGGTGATTTACGATCGTTATCAAAGAAATGATATATTTAATTGTTCAAAGCAGTTGGAAGCTGGTGAATACAAATCATGTATTTATGCCTGTACATCATCATATTTAGTTAATGAAACCGATTCTACTCACATAGCTAAGAACAGGATGAAGGAATTGTTTATGGTATTTATCACCAGGGAAGACTGGCCTCTGTTATCGAGATTCGATCAATTACTTCGAAGAATGAGTGAATCAGGATTTATATATTTATTTTATCAGCGGGAGAAATGGTTTCTCGAAACGCATGCATACGTTCGTGAGAAAGAATTGTCGTCAAAGTTGTCATTGAAAAATTTAGCTATAGCATTTTATTCTCTCACTGGAGGATTAGTCCTGGCAACGACTGCTTTTATAATAGAAATCGTCGTTTACATTGTTAACTTAAAGATTAACGAGAGCTTTTGGAAATAAAAATTAATTTTGAACAATTGATGTTCATCATTTCCTTTACCCTCATTTCATTTAGCATACCAATAGAATCTTTTTTTTTTGCAACTGAATGCATAACAAAAAAATTCACAAGCAACGAATACCGTAGTAAAGAAAATTATATCGCCTCTTAGCAGCAGCAATCGAAAGACAATGTTACCGAAAGCTGCAGCAATGATCGCGCGAGCTCCATGTATGCTTTAATAATGTAGAAAGGGGCAATTCCCGCAATTAGAAGGCGGCGCGCTTGCAATAACATCTTAAAGCCAATAAGATGTCTTCTAATGGAACGTTAACGACGTCGCGGCAATTATCCCATAGTTGCAAAGGCTAGCATGTGCAAGTATTAAAATCCATATGGGACGACGACACGAGGCCAACTATATAGAAGAAGGAAACGAGAGAAGGCCGTGTAGGTATATACATACATGGGGGACGAGAGGAGGTCGAGTTGAACAAAGAACGTCGGAGGGGGTCGTAACGCGCTGTACACCCTTAAGCGCGAGATTTTCCACCCTCCTCCCCGGCGTTGCTCTTCTCGCGCCACTTGTTCGGGCACTTGTCTCGCTCGCGCGCTCTTTACTTTTGCTTTGAAAGATAATCGCGCCGCGCAATCTAATCTACTCCCAGCGCGAATTTCTTCGCCCGCGTTTACACTCTGGCTAATCGAATCGTCCGGATCGCTTTATAATTGTATGTAAGCTGTTTGCCTTTTACCTCGTGGTGTAGAATAATTATATTTTTACGCAGGTCTGACCATCGTCGAAGTTGATCTACTTAAGATAAATCGAAAGTCAAACAAAGTGTATATAAACGCCTCCTCGATCGATATCAATGGTAAATTCTGGCATTAAATACACCCCCAATTACAGCGAACGTATACCCGATCATATAATATCACGAAATCCCAGGTTACATACTAGCAGCAGGGTCTCCGCACTTTTCCCGACTGAAGGTTTCTCGCGTATACCTCGAGAGATAGAGAGAACCGCAAACTGTAAACGTTTGCTCGGTGGCAGTAGGCGGAAGGGATTCTGACGACGGCACTGGCTGCCGAATAAGTATGCAGGTGTATAATATGCAGCTGCTGCGCGAGGCGGGAGCAAATCGTGCTTAGGAAATAGACGAGGACTCGCGGCGGCTGGTACAACTCTCGTACGAGTGGAATTAGCGGGCGAGCGATGCGCGAAAGAAGAGAGAGGGAGGGAGAGGGTGGCTCGTCGGCTTAAGGCGTTGAATCATAACGAGGACTTAGTAGCCCGCAAGCCCGACAAGAAGGAAGCCTCGGGGCTCATTGGCTATATATAAGGACATTTGCGAAACAGCCGGCATTAGAAAGCTTCTCTCCGACCTTTGCTTTCTCGGTATCTGTCTCTTGCTTGCATTCTCTCTCTAGTGTCTTGCTATATACCGTTGCTGCTGCTGCTTCTCTTTCCATATTCATGATGTCCTTCGGCATTAAAAATACTGGCAACTCCTGGAAACCGCCGTCGTTTCGTTGCTCACGGCTTTTAGCCCCTTTTTACCTTTATTTCCCGTGTTTCTTCGCTTTCGACGTTAAAAATCATTGTTAACGTTCATCTCACGGTAAAAACAACACCCAGCATTTTCCAACAATTTCGAAACTCCCAACATTCAGAATTGGACGCATGCCGACTAACTCTCGTTGTGTCTGTGCACGTATCCATTAGGGACAGAAGTATTCGCGCTCTGCTTGAGATATATATCGACGAGGACGACGACGACGACGACGACTGGTCCCTCGGAGAGGATTTACGATCGACGCCGCTTGAAGGGATTGTAAATCCCCGTTTGAGGATATCGCTGATACCAAGTTTTATGTGGGACATTAGTTGGCCGGGGCGTGGCGCACAGCTCTCTCGCGCGGACTCGAGAATAGCTGGCGAGTTGCTGCCAGAGAGAGAAAGAGCTTCGCAATAAATTAGCCCGAAATGAAAGACAAATCGCCTCGAAGCTGTCCGCCCGCCTTCGGCTCTGCACCAAGTGATAGAAGCGCCGCCGGCAGCAGCAGCTTCTTTGCGCTCTGCGGACGCTTCTCCCGCAGCTCTCACTCTGTCTTTTCGCCTCTCGCGCAAGCTTTTGTCCCCTTTCTCTCCACCGCGCGCTTTCGGGGGTATAGATTTTGAATGCGTTATAGTCCTTTCGAAGAGGAGGGATATGTTTATAGAGCATTGTTCGTTGTGAAAGTGTTGTTGGAATAATGGAAATAATTAATTATTAAAAATAGAGCTTTATCTCGAGTTGGAAATATACTCTGTGTAGAGGAAAGTAGAGACGGAGAAAAAAAATTGAAAATTACGGTCACAGTAGCCATGCGAGCTTTCGGATCGGTCACGTCTCGTCTCGACCACCACACCGGAGAAGAAGCGAAGTTGCTCCCACGGGTTGAGCTTGGGATGAAAAAAAAAGGAGAAAGAACGAGAGACGGGATCTTGTCAGGCCTTCTCTCCAATTTCTTCCTGGCCATTCACATCGATTTTTCGTACTCATCTCTTTTTCACCGACTGTCAAACTTCCTTTTTCCAACCTTTTTCTTTCCTCCCTCTCTCTCCCTTACTCCAGAGTTTTCATTCCGCGGACACGAGTTGTCGACTTGACGGACGTCCGTCAGGCCACTTGGGACATCTCGCTCCGCTTTTTTCTCCCTATAGAAATAAGCTTGAAACAAAAAAAATCGAAAGAAAAGATTTGCAAGCTCTTTTTCAAATCTTCAGCAGTCGACGTTATCGGGGTCCTCCATCAACGCGTTTAATTGAAAGTACAACGTGGAAAAAACAATAAACACACGCAGCGACATTTATATCTGGCGAAAAAAAACGCGGCATAATGTATACCCGCTCGACGTTGAAACACACGCGCGCATATATAAAATGCCGGCCGGCGTGACAAAGCAATCTTCCCAAAAAGGTCATCATCCCGTCCTCGTGGCCCGGACACTCACTTACGCGCCTATCTCTCTCTCTCTCTCTGTGTGTTTGTATGCGTTGCTGCAAGCTGCATATCCCCGTCACTCTTTTCGGTGCTGCACTCATCACGTTGTTGTTGTTGCTGTTTTTTTTTTCACACAGCCGCCGCGTGTGCGAACGACGGAATAACTCACGCGCGCTCGCGCGAGTGTGTCTGCGGCGAAATGAACGTTTTAATTCCCCTCCATAAAAGCCAGCGACAAATCAAACGCGTCTGACGTGATTAACTGGCCCGCGGGCATAAATATCGGTATCAATGCTACTGCTGCTGCACGTGCGCTGCTGCGCTTCGAGTAATGACGTGCGCGCGAGCGAGTGTTTCCTATACATATATGTGCGCGTACACTTTCTTTATTTTCCATAATTCTTTTCGACTTTTCACTCTTGCTATGACCGACGCGCGCGTGTGTGTATGCTTTTTTTTCACGGCTTTTTCGCGTTTCGTCGATTCGACGAGTTACGGCGATTTGTCAATGCTTTAGGGGTGTGTTTCACTATATGTTTTTTTATTACACGTGTTAGGTAAATCAAGCGATTGAATTAACTGCGGATGTGTTTTCTTCTATGCTGATTTACGTTATTGTCGTAACCGTTATTATATCACCCAACATTGTAAAGTGCATTGATATAATCTTTCAATAGTCATATTATTGGATAATAGTCCATTGTTGGGTCCTTATTTATCATTAGGTCGGTATATCTTTGATGAATTATAATAAAATCGTCTTTTTGCTGGGTCCTTGGAGCTTGCGTAAAGCCTTGTCGCAAACAGCTTTCAAGCTCCTCCCCAAGCCATTGAATGGATTAATTTTGTAACAATGTAGGGGGTTGACATAATCTTCATCGGGTACCTTCCCCCTCGAAATTATGCCATAGCATTCAGTTAAAAACAATTCCTTCATAGAAACAACATTTTATTCGAGTATATGTAAGCTTCTCACATTGAATCCATCTCTCGAGAATCTTCCAAGTATCTGGGCACTTCCTGAATAGTCCTCGTGATCGTTCGTCCCTCGGTCAGAACATCTACCAAAATATGCTCTTGGCACATGTTTGAATGACGTACACAGGTGCAGGTACTCGGCAGCACGTGTTAATGACGCAGTCGGCTAACTTCCTTCTGGTTATAATCTGAGCGCTAGCTTCGCCAAGACGACACGGTCACCGCATGTTATATACGCAGCTTTTACGACGATTGACGTATGTAAATATAGTGAATATGCCACACGCGCCGCGTGTCGTAAAGCACGTCCGCCGTCTTTTATTATTCAAAGGAGGACGTTACACATTCTATAGCTGCTGTGTGTGCTGCAATGGTCGACGGAAGGGCTGTGCGGACAATATGTTGTCGCAAGGACGAATTAATTTTATCCCCTGCGTCGCTGAGATAAATTTGAATGTATGGTGTAGTGTATCTTGAGATCGAAAATTTTTAGAAGCTTGATTATATAATTTTGATTGATTTCATCACGCATCATACTGATACAGCGTATCGTCATGTTCGCACTCAATCATCGTCGGCGGCTAAGAGACGAAAAGAAAATATCAAGTTCCCTCGTTATAGACAGACGTTCCGCAGACGCTGATGGCAAGTATTATAAGACTCTCTCTCACGTAGTCCCAGGGCATTAAGCCGGACAAATTGAATCAGCATCGACGCTTTCGAAAGTCTTAGATTGGACTGGACGTGTACGTGTTCGTCAAAAAGTCATCGGGGCGCGCTCACGTCTCGAGCAATTGACTAGAAGAAAAGTTGGCTGATCCGACAGTAGAACACCATCAGAAAGAGTAGTTATATAGATGATGTAGTATAAGGGAGGGTTTGTTGTTGTTGTGTATATATAGACCACACGGCGACGCGTAAATGGTTCGATAAGGGATATGCGTGTGTGAGTGTGTAGACGCAGCTATACTCTTTCGAGCCCCGCGGGTCCGCACAAAGGCCTAATTACCCATAAATTCGCTGATTTACGGCCGGTCCAGAAATGTAAATATGAAATATGAAAATGAGGACGCGCCGTAATAAAAGTGATGTACGAGGCTCCGTAGGGTCGTTCGTGAAAGCGTCCATCATTGGGGTGACGGGACTCCTCTTTGTCTGCGCCGCGTCGGCCGCGCAAACGAGAAACATTCGCGACTCCCCCGTCCGCACTCTTACACATTACGCACATCCGCGTATAGTATAGCCCCTCCCGTTTTCTACATACACCCTCGGCGCACGAGGTATAGCTTCATTGTCGGTTCGGCTTCTTTCTGATGTCTCTCGTCCTGTTTTTGACGAGCCCTTCGAGGAGATATCGAGGCCGGCTTTGTTTTTGCGGACTGTGGAGATAGCGAGAATGATATATTGCGATATTCGAGGGTTGTATTCTAAACGATAGGAATAAGAAACTTTATTCTATCCATATTGATTTTCAAAATAAATTAAATGGGCTCATTTTGGGATTGTATAATTTTTCACATGTAAAGCTCAAGAGTCATGTTACTGCAAGTCACAGTAATAAATATAGTGTACACACGCAGTCCAGACAACGAGTTCGAATTCGATATCTGATTATCATACGTCTTGGAATAATGATAGCGCAAATAATTAAACGTCGCGCGGGGTACATATAGGCGGGAGTGTGTAGGACAAAATTATCAGGGCATTTCTCCGGCAACATTATACGAAGGCACGCGGAAATTCGGGGGTTCACGCGTAGCCGAACTAACCGTATAACGCGATGCAGATATCAAAATACCAGAAGCGTTTCATTTAATTGTTAATGACGATCGCCGCCGGTGATAGTAGTGAATAACATTTAAAAGCGTGAGCTCATTTCCAGGTATCTGTATACATTTTATTTAAAATACAAAACTTTTACCTTATAAATGTACAAAAAAGTAAAACAAAAAGTATACACAACAACTAAGCTAAGCGTAAAGAACGGATTAAGAGAAATCGCAAAGGTTGCGACAAAAGGTTGTTAGCCGAGTGGGTGTGGCAACGGCCCTCTCTGCCGAGGCCCGAAGGGTTTTGAAACGGTTTGCGCTAAATCAGAGTGGCGGTCGTTAGCGCGAGGCGCGGACTGAGAGGAGAGTAGGTGGACTGAGGAAGGAGAAAGGGGTGGCAAAGATATAGGGGCTAATTAAAATAAATCTTAGAAAGGAGTAATTATACGTGTATTAGCTAGCACGGTTAACGCCGGTGATGGACGACGCAGCGGCAGATGTACGGAAACGCCTCTTCATTCCTAGATTTTCATCCTTATTGCAGCCGGACGCGCGCAGCTACTAGATGGACGCCCGTTGCCCCCACGTCGTTTTCCGCATCCTCGCGCTTGTGTCTGCTGCTGCTGCTCGCTGTCTGTGAGTAGCCTGTATCAAGAGAGATCTGTAATCGAAACAAGTCTCTGTTGTGCCTTCTGTATTCGAGTTGCGTGAAAGGTTTTAATTTGAACAAGCAGAGAATGTTTTTGAATTAATTTTACATCCTGTGTATGTGCGCTCATTAGGTGTATACAATTTTATGTAATAATCGCAAAATATCAGAAGTATTATTTCACAAACGATCGAGGAAGGGTATATATGTATTATTATATAACTTTGCAAATCCACATGAAATTTTAATGGGCAATTTATAAATCGTACTTATGTTGCGAGCAGAAACATCCAATAAACGAGGCATATATAATTCGCGGGGGGCAAAGAAAGCCGTCAAACGCGCAACAACGCTATATAAAGTAACGCGCATAAATAAACGAGCAACTCAATAAAATTTCCAGGCCACTGCTCGCGACGCGCCTGTGTATATACACATACCGCGTTATATTAAACAAAATGATTTCGCTCGTTCTATCTCGCTCACATACGCACTCAGCGACTCGTCCAAAAACTGTAATCGAAAACGCAGCCGCGCATTTGGAGCCGAAGTTTCAAATGCATTAACGAATCCGTGGCAATATAGCCTGGGCTCATGGCTTCATTATTATCATCGTCATTGCTTCGCGAGCGCGAGCGCAATAACAAAAAGGGATCGAGCAGGCAAGAATCGGAGGATGAAAAAATATTATGCTCGCGCAGCGCAGAGAGAGAGCCAACGGCACACAGTCTCATTTATGAGCGTTCGATATTACGCGTATATATATGTATATGTTTATATAATGCGTATACGGATGCACGCGCTGCGATATGCACTCGACCGTGCGAAATCGCGTCCGAAATATCCGAAACCTTTGGCACTTTGCGCAGCCGCGCGCATACGCGAATCACTGAACTCATTATTACGATAAACCGGTTCGCCTGTATTTATTATTATATGCAAACGCCAGTGCATTATTATTGCTCTTTCCCACTCGCTGAGCTTTGCGCGCACGTACCGCCGCCGCCGCCGCCGCAGAAATGAAGCCGCGCCAAGAGAGATAATGGCGACTGATGAACGAAGATGAACTGAGCGCTAAATTAAGCTTGTAATCGTGATTACAATAAACAGTTCTTGAAGATACGTTGATCTTTTGTATATTGCATTTTCAGTAGTAAGAGTCGAGTTGGATCAAACATTTTCCATGTACCTAAATTCCTTAGTATATAGCGAGTCAGCAGTCACGCAGAATCGTAGAAAGCAACGAACGCGATGGAAAAAGGGAGAAAGAGCGAACGATCATAGAAAGAGAAACACACACAGGGAGAGAGAAGCGATGATTATCGATTGTGAATTTCATTTGCCGACCTAATGTAGCGAATAATAATGCCCCGGCACTTTTCATTATAGCCGCTTGTGCCCCTCTCGCTCGCTCTCTGTCTCTATGTTTACGGCATTAAGGGCAATTAAAAGAGCTGCCAGGCCGAATAACGCTAATCCCGAGAGCGTTATCGCGATACAATGGTCTTTACTATCGAAAAGTTGCGATACGCCCGAGCGAGCTGTGATATGTGCGCGATCATAATAGGCCAACTTGTAAAGAACGACTCGCCGTTGAGTGCGCGCAATCGCGATAATTTCATTAGTCGCGAGAGGGAAGCCCCCTGCGGGAGCCGCGAAGCGAAAATTTCGAATAAATTTGTTACGACTACTGGAAATATTATTTGCTATTATATAGTTTCGGTTTCAATTTCTTTTCTTTCATACACCCGGAAATTGAAAAAAAAAGAAAGATGCATGCCAACCGTAATTATAATCAGACTAATATCATGAATTAATAAAATTAAGAAAGTCACATCAAGTTCAGTTCAAGAGTCTCGAGGCTGCAGAGGCACCCTGCTGGCTCAGCTGCGACAAAGCATGTGTTTGCGTGTACATTACACATACGCGTATATATATAGGATACATGCTTACGTGGACAAAGAGCAAGCGAGAGAGAGAGGAAAGACACCGTACACACAGAGAGCGTCCGACGAGTCTAGAGAGGCTGGAAATAAAGAGGAGGGGGTGAGGGGTCAGAGAGAGAGAGAGAGAGAGCGAGAGAGGAGAAGGTGGAGGGCGTTATTGTTATCTTAGATTTATAGTCATAACGGATGGTAGTAGCTCGCGCCGCTAGCCAGCAGCAACCCCGAGCGGTCTTATAATCACCCTCCACCCCCGCACCGCTCGCCGCCGCTACCTTCTCACTCTCTCTCCACCCCCCGAGCGCGCAGTTTAAGTGATTTGCGACGCGGCCGAGCCGCCATGCAGATCCTTTCCCTCCCTTCTCTTTTCTCCTCTCCAGCACGGCTCTCCTCTGTATATGTAACACCACCACCCCCCTATCGTCCTATAGCCGTGTGTTAGCTACCCCTTCATTACTTACTCTACTACGTGTGTGCTTCAATTCCTTCTTCTCGACCCACCGCGAGAATCTCTTTCGGATAGCTCGGGATTTGTTGTGGATTGTACTCTCTCGGCTCCTGTCCGAGTGTTTGAACCTTTGCGTGATCTCTTTGTTCGGGTCTCCGTGAAGTACGTTTGTAATAACGCAGTGGAGTTGAAATTATACACAGTATCTTATATGTAGAAATTATTTAAAAAATTGCATTCCCGTCTCTAATAAACGCATACAGAAAACGAAAAAAGAATCAACAAAACGTAGAAGCTGTAGATATCGAGAAAGAAAAAGCAGGCAAGCAAAGTCGAGCTCTAGTCTAGCAGAGTGAGCTGTTGTGACGAGCACGTAGGTCTGCGGATGGAGCCAATCAAGGAAGCACACCGTCAGCGGGTTTACTCGGAACCGCCAGTTGTTACACCCTCTCTCTCTCTCTCTGCCTCGCTTACTCCGACATCCCTCCCCGACTATATAGCAGCGCTTTTGCTTCGTGACTCCCGTTCGACTTTGCGAAAATTCCAGCTGCCATCGGGGGACCCGTTTCTCCGATGACGACACGCGCGGGACCTTGTTTACAGCGACGTCTGTAGGAATTTGAAAAAAAAAATTCGCTGGCTGCTACTGGGGGAGTGTTTTTAATTATTTAAACCGGCAGTTTTGATTATCTTTGGTTTTATCAGTGCGTGGAATGAATTGTTAATTCCTCGTTTTAACTTGCAAGGATGAGGGACAGTTGTGGTGTCTTGACTACCTAAAGTTCGTTTATTTACAACAACCAAGTTTCAACAACGCAAACACACTCCTTTTGTTATACCTACTCTTGATACGCAAAGAGTATATTTGGAAGAAAAAAGTAAATGACATATACATTGTGTCAATTAACGTTTCTTCTCGTCGACGTCGAGGAAAAAGCAGAGAGACGCGAATTTCCATAGAAACTCATAGTCTCCTTGGCGAATTTAAAAGCTTCCTCTTCGCGTCGACCTCAAACTCATCTCAGTCGCCAGTCGAGCGAGCGCGAGATAAAACAAACAAAACAGCACACACCACCTCCTCTGCCGCGGCATGTTGCTAGAAGTAAGTAAAGAAAAGCGAGCGAGAGTGTGTAGCCTCCTAAAAAGAGGACGGCTGCTGGCTTAAGTCAGAAGAGAGAGAGAGAGAGAGAGAGAGAGAGAGAGAGAGAGAGAGAAAGAGGACGACGAGGGAGAAAGTAGGAAAAGAAAGAAGCGGGGAGGGAGAGCCGGTTAGGACGATAAGGGATCCAGCTCGGAGCTTGATGGAATTCCATAGATCCACGTCGGGCCAACGTCGAGACAGAGTCGGCTAAGCAGCCATTTAAATGCAACCGATGTGTCTCGGGGAGCTATTACATCTGATGGACGGTTATTGACGCGCGCGCTGCTGCTGCTGCTGCTGCTACTGCTGGCTTACACTGGGCCGTCGCGTTACGGGAAAACTCGCGCAGCAGAGCACCGCGGCAGGCAACCCCTCGGGGGCTGAGTTCAGCCTTTCTCCGAGTGAGAGAGAACGACGGAGATGAAGATAGAAGGGGTGGAAAGAGAGAGAGAGAGAGAGAGGGGAAGCCAACGACCGTCAACGTGCACGTCGCCAGCCGAAAAGTTTCGGGGACGAAAACTGCACTGTGGCGACGAGAATACGACGACGAGGAGGAGGAGGAGGAAAAGGACCTCGTTGTGTGTGCTACTGGCTATCTAGGCTTTGGAGGAAATTGATTTTTTTTCTTTGTACTGTGTTTCTTATTTTGACGGTTGCTCTTTTTTGGACTGTAGAAAATACAAGGTGTAGAGATGGAATTAATTATACAAATATATGCGTACGATGTTTGATTGAGGAAGCTATAAGGTCGAAAGCAAGACGCCGAATAAACGGAACGTCGAAAAATCAAAATAACGTATTCCCAACACAGCCTCGCATAAATAACCCAAAACTCTCCCACTCTCTCGGCGTCTGTCCTTCTCGATAAAGCGAAGCATATATCTAATGCAAAAAGCTCTCGGAGCTTGCGGCATTACCCTAAATCTGTCATTACGAAAAATCATAACCGTCAAACTAGATCAGATGTTATCGGCACGACGTGAAAGATTCGATTCGTACCCCAGGCTTGTTTTCCTCTTCATTCATAAACGTAAATGACCGTGCTTCTTTTCCAAAAAAAGTCAGCTCTCTCTCTCTCTCTCCCTTTCCCCGAAAAATTGCTGCCTGTGTGTATATACCTATGTATAGATACATGTCGTGAATCGGTGAAGAAATCGGAGGAGAGTGAGAGAGAGAAAGCCGTCGACGGCGCCGGACGGCGAATACAAACGATCGAATTACCGCTGCTGCTGGCTTATATTCCCCCCTGGAGAGAGAGAGAGAGCTGCACGACCCCCTCTCTTACACGACTCGACGAAAGCTTTGGAGCGCACGATTTTCTGAATTTGGAATTACGCGCGAGCGCGCGAGTGTCGATGATCGGAAAACAGGTCGAGGGATAGATGCCTGACTGTGGGCTTTTTATATTTTAAAAAGTTTTAGGCCTGGCGCTGGGTTTTTTACTTGAATTTGTTGATGAATCGTAGGTAACACTTTGTTGTTATTGGCAATTGAACGATTTGGATCTGTATTGCACTTTTTTATTTGAAAAATATATGACAGAAGTGCTGTTCTCAAAAAAGTTATCTATTCTAAAGTTTGTCTTATTTATTTATTATTGTATTGTAACATAATTATGAAAGAATATTTTCTTAATATACTTGACAATTTTATAAAAATAATAAAATGTATCTGTATGGATGTGGTTATTTGGTCTACAAATCCACGCGAGGCAAGAACTCTCGCCGTAAAGTGGCGCCTCCTGACGCCACGTTCCGGCACTGATGACCCGAACGCAATCGAGCTTATACACCAAGAACATCAGAATTCCATTCAAATCATTTCACAAACTCAATCCCACGACATTGTATACCGTTACGTTCAATTTAATATTTTAATTTTTAAACAAACGCCTGCAAAATACTAAGTATATTTTTGCAAAAACAAATAAACTTACTCCTCGTACACACGACTTACAGAATTCAGTCGTCATATACCATCCAAATCCATCGTTCCCGAAGCGCAGCTTTCGAAAAAGCGACGAGCAAATCTCCCCATCGAAACAGCAGCTTGGGACAAGCTAGCCGTATTACTTATAGCTCTGTTTACTTCCGTCGACTCGCTGCGCGAGCGCGGGCGGAAATTTATATCTCGTTACGGGAATGTCATTCGCTGTGCTCGGCTTGAAGCGATAAAATAAATTCGGCGCGCTATACTATACTGGCCGCGCCATCTCCTCTTTGCTCGCGGATTGCGGCTCTTCTCGAAACTCTCCATCGCTGTGGAAGCGTATATATAGCATCAGCAAGGGGATGAGACTCTCGCAAATCTGCAAAGTGTATATATAAAGATTCTCCACCCCCGTATCTTCCGATAAAACTGCCTCTTGAATCCCTGGGTTAGGAGTGAGCTGGCGGATAAAAATTTCGCCGGAATGAAATTTCTGATCAACCAGAAGCTCAATGTTTATTTGGCTTCGACTTTCTTTCTTCGTCTCCGATGATGGATCTTACTTTGTATAATATATTAATTCTAATCTGAAGCGACTTAGCAATAATCCCCCGCAAAAATGAGATAGAGCTACAAATCAAAGGACGTTATCGAAAGCCGACATCGTTAGCGCAGAGTTTAAGCGCCTCCATTCGTTGACGGCAGCCGTGCTCGCAAACTTAACCGATATATACACACACATACCTACGTCGAAGCAAAAGCCGCCCATTATACTCGCGCGAATATCGCCATTGCCAGAGAAACGCCTTTATCTACTCTCTCCCTCTCTCTTGGGTTGGATAGCGCGAAGGTCGCGTATCAGAGAGCGAGAGAGAGAGAGAGAGAGAGAGTAACGTATACACACATAAGGAAGGAGTCGCCGCAGTGGTTGCGGCGGTCGCGCTCACACATATAGGTTTCCTAGACACAGCCAACTCAGCCGCCACAAATCACTGGCAATCTTGATTTACTTCTGTTTGCCCATTGGCTTAGTATCACTTGTACGCTAGTAAGTGTAATATAGAGAGAGAGAAGGAACGCGCGCGCGCGCGCCTGCAGCCGCAGTCGCCTAAGCAACTGGCAAGCCCAGATTTACCATTAGGAAGCACCAGATTAGGTAGCACACCTCTACGCTACCGGAGAGAGAGAGAGAGATCCTATCTGCGGCGTCTCCGTCTAGTACTAGCTCGACTGCCAGCGGGTTAAGGAAATCCCGATTAAAGCTCTTCCTCTCACGGCTCCTGCCGAACGACCAGACACACACATACACTTGCACGACTGTGTTTGCTCTCCTGATTTACCACTATTATCTCTTTTTTTCATTATTCAACCTGTAACACCGCACAATCGGCAGGATAACGTATTCTCCGTTCGAGAACACACGTATACAAACACGGAAGATTAAGCAACGCAAGAGAAATCGTTCTCTTTCTCTCTTCCGCGGATTTCGCGATTCTAAAAGTTCGAAGCTGCAACGCCGTGTATATACCTACATAGACTCACTCTCTCTTTCTCGCACGCACACACGAAGCTGCAGCTACTATATATATACTACAGCAGCAACCGCGTGTCGAGGCGCGCGCGCGAGAGAGAGAGCGCAACAGGTGGCCCATAAAGCCTCTGCACGTCCGTTTATCTACGACGAACGAGTGCATTTCCGATTGACTGATGGCTGGGGAAGGTGAATCGCCAGTAGCGTCGCTTCTATCTCTTGCTAGTGCGCGACATGACTCTATACCACAGACTAGCGTATACAGCGAGAGACGGATTTGTTGTCCGAATTAAAGCAGTTACTACGACGAGTGTTTTTCTTTTTCGTCCAGTCCACGTCGATAAAAGCTTTTACTCCAGAAAACTACTGCATATACTATATAGCTACTAATACGAGAAGAGAAACTTTTCCGAGTGGAGTGTCTCATTAGGTACGTCCGGTAAAAAGCTTCATGCGGCTAAAGAAGAAGAAGAAGTAGAGGACGCGTGGAGAGGAGCAACGCTTGCGGAAAAAGGAGAAGAGAGGGGAGAGCAAAGATAGAGGTCACACCTCGGTGAATTTGCAGACAAGATGAGCCCCAGCGAGGCTCTGCATCATGAAGCTCTCTCTCTCTCGGCTTTTGTCCCTCTCGCTCTCTCTCCGCCCTCGGGTTCGCGCCCCCACGACGATAGTAAAAACTTTTACAGTCCTTATAATTATGGGTAATTTACGGTAATTAACGAGGCTGGACGGAGTCACGCTGGCAATTTTCTGAATAATATTTCTGCGCGCGATAATATCGCGCGCTGCTTCCTTACTCTCTCTGCGGCGGCGCAAGCGCGCTTATCGCCTACTCTCGCTTCTTTCTATATATCTATATATCTTTCTCTCTCTCTCTCTCGCTCTTTGGTTGTTAGGCTCGATTCCCCGGGTTTTTGGTCATCCTCTTATAAATGGCGGAAGCGAGCCTACTTATGTCTGCGAATTAAGAGCCTACCTAGGCGAGTTTGTCCTGCGGGAGCGTAAGTTTGCGGTTACGGAGTTCAAACATTTTCTTTGATTTAGCGAGCGCAAGATTTCGGGGAGATTAACGTTTCTTCGAGAGAGGAATCTTTTATTTAAAAAGATGGTGGGATCCGCACAGCTTGCTATGGAGTCAATGACCCGTGCGAGCGATGGAGTTAAGTATATTTGGATGATTGAATGTTGCCGAATTCAATGTTCTCGTGGGGATCTATTTGAACCGAAGTTTTGCAGTTTATATATTGCAGAAGCTGTAAACGATCGTATGCTTACAACCTATAGAAAGTTACGCTTTTAATTATAAACAGACTTTTTATCCTCGATTTAAAATTTTTCTCTATTAAATACAATTAAACCACCCTTTCTCAGCAAGTCAATAATCGAAATTCTAAGAATTTCTATTTCATTTAGTTCTTTGAAGCGTTTCTCACAAACGCTCTGCTATATACATCTTCCATTATGAGCGAGAGCAACATATAAGGATTTCCATTGTTTCCCTGCGTTCTCTCTCTCTCTCTCGTGTGTTAGACCGAACGAGTAGCCCGCGGGCTTACGGATCGGCTCTACCCTCTCTACTCGTAACTTTTTCATTTACAAATGTATTTCCTTTCAGACGGAACTTTCAATTTGCTTAGACGCTCTTGCTATACTGCTGCTTTCCGCGAAATACTTTCGCTTGCCCATTCGCGATATCGCTTGTAATTGAAGCTGCGGTAAACAGACGAGCAGTTTCTGCTCTCGCCAGGATCAGAGAAAAATAGCAGTTCGATTTACGAAAGGGAAAGAAAATAATTTTATGACGGGATTGAGATCAAAGTTAGACGTTTGCCCGTTAATCGAGCTATCGCGAAGTACACCGCCCACGCATGGAAATGGAAATTTTTCATACAACATGGCAAAGAGTTTCATTATACTACTGAAGAGATAAACGCGATTACGATATTTGAAGTACTGAGAGGTGAAATATTCTTTATATCAATTGATTTCTCATTGTTTTATAAATATTGTATAGGAGAAAATGTTTTAATTGCATTCTGAACATATTACATTGATGCCAGTGCAGTAATTTCAGACTCGAGTCAGAACAAAGAAAAATCCAAGATCAAATATAGAATGAATGCATTTTTGAAAAATCCATGCGAACAATGTCGATATATAATAAAATTATAAAATTGTTTTATAAAAACATTGCAAAGTCGTAGTATATTTATCGACAGGAATGTTTGATAAGCACTTGAGTTTTTTGACCAGTATAAAATCCAAAAGGTAGTGCGTTTTCCAAAAAGAAAGCCCTCCTCGTGGATTCATCGTGCGTTTTCCTCGTTCCTTGTCGCATCGCAAGTGGAAATTAAGGTTAAGATTTAATTTCTGATTAAAGTGCGCCCGCGATCTTGGGAGAACAATCTAGTCCAGCCATTGTGACTGACAGAAACTGGGCGCGATTCCCCGAGATGGAAAGGTCCGGCATACGAATCGCCTGTTTAGCCGCTCCACCGCCTAGACTCCACTGCACATCTCCGCTTTTTCAGCTTTCCACTTTACCAGAGAGGTGTATATGCAACTTTTTCTATATTCTCCGGCAAAATGAACTTTTATGCGACGCGCAAAATTATAAACGGTTATTTCGTCTTTTTAAGTGCGCGGTGTTATTTGAATTAAAAAATTACGATGCCTATACTGTAGTTTACAAAGTTTAATAAAGTCTTGCAATGAAGATGATACTTTTAAGAACGTAATCATAATCGAATCATAATTAAAAAAGCATTCCACCGTAAATATATAAAATTCATGTCCGATCCACGATATCCAGCTAATTTATCTAGCACAAGCAAACATCCAAAGCAGCCCGTGTCGCATCAGCGCCAAAAATTAAGGATTCCAACGGCAACCTCTGGCAAGAGAGATTTCCACGGACCGCGTGCGCGACGCGCTGACAGGAAATTCTGCAGCACCGCTGCTTTATCAAGAAGCTCGCGGCAATTCGAACGTCGACACGCAGCTATATATAAGCTTTACAGCTTTAAGCGCACAGTGGAAGAAACAATTTTGGGGGCGACGAGACACGCGCTCTGTCTCTGACATCGGTGCTGCTATATACACCGTTTTTGCTGCTAATGACATATTTCTTAAGATTTGGAAGATCGTTGTTTTGGTCTTAGATATACAGCGTGACTTTTGCAATTCGCTCTTCCGCCTTGTTTCACGATTTGTTTGTCAATTCTTTTCTCAAAAAAAAAAGAATATTCCTTAATCTCATATTCAAGACGAGCAAATACCTAAAGAATATATATTCCATTAATAATAATCAGCGAATCGTATGCACGCTTCAAACAGCATACATAAGCATAAGAAGCTTGCACACACGTCTCGACGACGAGCTGTCCGAACCGCGCGCGCGCACTCTTTGAACGAAAGGATCGAGTATTCTACTCAGGATAGCCCCTCTCGAGTCTCTGCCTCACACTTCCTTGGCCATCTCGACGTATAATAAGTGAAAATCTCGGCGGCAGCGGCGCGTCTCGTCTTATATAGCTCGACGAGCGAAGATCGAAAGAGCGAGAGGGAGCGACGACTGCAGCTGCGGGCGAAGGCGCCGGATGATTATTTCGCGCCGAGGGAACTCGTGTCCCGGGATTGAATCGCGCGAGGCGCTTGAAGGGTGCTCGAGGGCCGACTACCTCTTTTCATCCCACCCCTTATTCGCGCTGTGTATTATTATTATATAGAGAGGAGCTAGCTGGCTTCTTGGTCCTTCCTTCGCCGGCTCTTTATCTAGCCGCGAATAATCGGACAATTTTCCGCGTCGATACACACATACACATACAAGCGCAGACATGCTTTTCGCGATATGAAGATGATGTCCGCGAGGGGAAGTATATTATCGAGTAGTATATTATACCAGTGAAGAAAAAACATTTACGAAATCGGCTCCAGAAAAACAATCCCAAAGGCTCTGCAGCACCGACGAACAGAAAGAAAAAACAGAACATAATCCGAAACAGTTCTGGCAAAAGAGCGCATCCCGTAAACTAAGTCGTTTGTCAATGCCGTGGCAGCGCGTGAAATATCTCCGGCGACAGTCTGCAAATCCACGCGCGTTATCCTCGTCGAATTGCACACACTCTCTCTCTCTCTATCTTTTTTTTCGACCTCGTTGCAGTCGAACAAATCGTTTAACGGAAGTCGCGCGACGGCAGCAGCAGCAGCGTCGACAAGCGAGTCGGACAGGGACGAAAGACAGGCCGATTCTATTTAGTGAGCTAACGCTCAGTTTGACGGGGTTTATTGGGGGGAGCGGGTGCAACAGGTTCGGGCTAGAGACTCTGCTGGAGTGCGCTCTCTCTCTCACCACCATCATTAGTCAACGTCAGCGGCTCCGGTGGCCCCTTTTCCCCGCCGCCACGTCGCTTTCTGCGTAAGCGCTCGCAGTTTGCTCTCTCTCTCTCTGCTTTGCATCCATTTGGCTGCAGAGACTGACACGCGCGCAGACACTGACGAAATCATTTTGTTCTCTCGAGGAGCCGGTTAATTTGATAATCATTAGCGGGTACGTATAGAAGCTGGCGAATTAATGGATATACACGGAGCTAGCTGGAAATGAAGTCGCTGCCAATTACGTGCATTCACGATGTACATACTATAGTGATTAATTTTCTTTGTTTCTTTTTTAAGTTTAAAACAAACGCGATAAAGACACTACGTGCTCGGTAAAGTCAAGCCCTAGCGATTAGTCGTGGCAGAGTTCTCGAAGACAGAAAATTTTGCTTCTTCAAGAGCTACAGGCATAGCAGTTATACACATCGCGTGTGGCTTCCGTCCGTAATCGTAATCCCTATTGTTGTCACAAGAGAGAAGAAGGGGGAGGGAGGAGTAGGTGTATAAGGGAGGCCAGCAAGCTTTGCGCACGGCGGAATGGCTTGTGCTGCTCTCTTCGCTAAACTAAAGCTCTTTCCAACAAATCCACCGCCTCATTTAGCGCCCGGGGGTAGGATTAGCACGGATGAAAGGCCGCCGCCTACTTCTTGCTACTCGTCTCTGACCACGTACGCGTATATGCTAATTCTCGTGCGCGAGACTCGCGTAATAACCGCGGCGGCGTTTCGTGTACTCCTCTCTCTCTCTTTCTCCGAGGAGATAAGCGACGCTTCCATCCCTCCGGAAACAATACGAGAAAAAGCTTTGCTGGGAAGCTGCCCGCGGGATATTATTGTTTCCAAGAATTCGGTATACGCGTTGTGAGCTTTTGTGTGTGTAGGTATAGGCGATGAATAAATTTCGAATGAACAGAATATACAATATGGGGATGCTTGAGTTTTGACGCATTAAAGTGTCGAAATCAGTTAACGGATTTGTCCTCATTACTAATTTGTTGGGACAAGTGGCTCGTGCGAAGGGACGAGAGACAAGAGAGAGAGAGAAGCTTCCGGGCTATAGTCACCGCATTGCTTGACAAGCGTGAAAGGGGCGCTCACCTATACAGTATAGGGGTTACGCGCTGACGAATAACGCTATTATAGAGAAGGTCAGCAAGACTCCTCTCGGAACTTGTGATTCAATTACGTCGGAATTAACTTTTCCGCCTCTGTATTAATACAAATCGGACCAAGTAGTCAATGTCGGGATCTGTCAGACGACAACGATAAACAATACAAATCACAGCTCAACAAGCTAACAAAGATGTGTAAACCCCCTTGGAAAGAAAAAAAGAAGCAAGAAAAAAGTCTCTCACTCTTCGTGTCCCATCGTACAAACTCGTCTGGATGGATAGAAGCGCTTAGAATTTCCTCTCTCTCTCGGCCAGAATGTATCAAGTCAGGCTCGATCTTGCAGCACTGTTGCGGCCACCTACGTATACACACACAAACACATAGAGAGAGAGAGAGAAGCGCGTCGTCGTCCAGCAGTATAGCGCGCAAGGTTGAAAGCCGCTGTCAACATCTCTCAGCTCGGCCACTCGCTCTCTCTCTCTCTCTCTCTCTCTCGTAGAGAGTGTCTGCGCGGCCCTCGAGGGAGAGGGGACGACGACAACAACGGCGTTGCAAACCTCGTTATCAACCGCCGGCCATTAGAGGGCCCAAGGCGACAAAACGCGCTCGCGCTGCGGCCAAAGTGCCATCTTTCCCGAGCGATTACGCGGCGCCGTGTCGATGCCACCGCACTTACGTGCATACTTTCCTTCTACTTGTCGCCGGCTCTCTCTCTCTCTCACTCTCTCTCTGTATAGAGCTGCTGCCCTGGAGGGCCGAGAGGTGATAATTCGATTGCCGGACACGCTAATTCTTCCTGATGCATCGCGCCGGACTATATACACTCACTGCCCCTCGAGAGCTGCTGTATACCGGCGGCGGCGGCGTTGCGCTTCTCTATTCCGTTCCGCGATGTGCTTGAGACTGTGTGTATATATATCTCGAGAGTGTATATACGAACTGGATAATGCGCCTCGACGTTGCTTTGAGAAATCTCCTTTTTCCGCACAATGTACTGAGAGCTCTTTCAAGCTAGTGCGTATATGTATACATCAGGGAAAAAAATAAACCTATATACGCGTTTTATTATTCACTCCATACCTACTACTACGGCAAAAGTAACGAGATATACGTTCCGCTACATATAGATTTAGCATTACAAAAGGCAGACGACGAACGGCGATGCATTAAAAAATTGGAAAGTACAAATCATCGAGAGGCGCGTCGCGCTATATGTGTGCATTTGCACGAGAGCAGTAACAAAATGCGCAGTCGTCGCGCGCTATACGCACGCTCTCTCGCGTTAATTCCCGTCCATAAAAGCCATCGACAAATCAAACCATCCCGACGTGATTCACTGCCGACATAAATACAACTAGATCAGCGCGTGTCTACGCGCTCTCTCTCTCTCACTCTGCCGCTATACTACTGCAACTATACGCCGATATGAGCGATGGCACAGCCACCGATGAATCAGGATGCGCCGCTGCGCCGTGTCATCTTTCCGGTTATCATTACTGTAAACTCGAACGTGCGAGTGGTATAGCGTTGCAGCTACAAAAAAAATGTGGCCGAATATAAAGGAAACAATGACGCGAATAAATCAGATTTTCGAATGGCTCGCACGAAAATGGGGCTATTATGCAACACGGATAGATTTTCCACCAGCGGAAGTATTTATCAATTCCACCACTTTATCTATATGTATACAGGGAAAAGTGTCGAAATCGAGAGCGAGCAAACTTTTGTTTTATTATACAACATTCTGTACAACATGCGTATATACAACGAGTCTCAAGTTGCCGATAACATCGCGCGCGTCATTTAGTCGAAAAATAATTTCCCGAAACGCCGCGATTAAATTTTGCTCTCTCGGTCGTTTGATAATCTCCTCGTAAAAATCTTTGATGCATTAACCCTTATCTCAAGGGAGCGCGATTCGTCCTATATTTGGCTTTTTTTTCCTTCGACCTCCCCCGAGGCTGACGTCTGATCCTCCTCTAACTCTCCCCCTCCGTCTCTCTCATCGTAGATCGTCGAGGTGAGCCGCAGAGAGAAAGAAAGAAAGAGAGACGAGTTTTTAGAAGGAGGGAGAGACACACGCCAGGTCGACGACTAGGAGAGAGCAAAGCCCGTCGCGGTGGCCTTTAGTTCGAAAAAGGCCCATAAAAGCAAGTGGGGTGGAATAACAATAAACTATCCGTATAAATCTTCTCGAGGGACACCGAGCGAGCCGAGCTGCTACTGATAGCGCGCCAGCAGTAGCGCGTTTCCGATTATCTCGGAAAATGCGTTTCCTTTCGAGAAAAACGACGACGAGAGAGCTAAGCAGAAGGACGGTGAAAAGTATGTATACCGCATGATAAAAAACGTTTCGGAAATTTAGGAGCGCGAGAGTAGTGCTTTGATCAACATTTTTATTTTTGAATATATGTATAGGATGTATAGAATTCGAATATAGATTGAATTACCACGATAAATCTCGGCACGCCGCATTACTCTCGGATAAAGCATCGGGGAAAATCGAAAATCGCGGATCAGCGCCAGTAATAAGTGAAACAATGGCAATCACATCAGCCATATCGCACTGCCGCTGTATATAGGTAGCGCTGCCGAACGTGTGCGCTGCTGCAAATAGTTCGCGATATAATATGCGCCCTTTCGTGATTTATAGCGGCGTCGTATTCCAATACAATAGAAATACCGCTGGATGGATGGCTCGCGGGGAGAAAATGACAAGCCGAATGCGTTAACTCACGTTTGATGGAATGAAAGCAATTACGCTGATGAAAAACGGTATTATCGATTTCTCTCTCGCGCGCGCTCTCTCTCTCTATATATATACACGCGTGTCGCGTCGATAATATTACGCTCTTTTTCAAAAGAAGCTCATATTGGAATTAATAATTATTAAGATAACACAGCTATAAATCTCGCGATCAGAGCTATTATAGGATGAGCTGGAAAAGAAAATCCGGACATCCGGTGCTTTGGAAAATCTTGCAGCATAGTATACGTCAGATATCGCGGAGCTCAGTACACACAGTGAGCATCAGCGATAGAGCAGAGATATCGGAGGGGTGGTGGTGGTGCGCGACGGTGCCCGAGGCTTTATAAACTATTCCTGTTGTCTCCTTGGGTATTATTCCGACTGTTGATTTATCGACTGCCATTAATTACCGCTGGGCTGCGCCTTTATTCGTTCCGCCGAAGGGACGAACCTATTGCTCACCGGTTAGACGCCGATTCGCCGGCGCATTGTTCTTGCGTCGTTCACACACATTCTCCACGGCGACGATCGTAATTTTTACCTTCCACCCCACCACCATCGTGTCTCTATACATTTCTCTCTCTCTCTCTCTCCTTTCTTTACTCGCGCGATGAAATAGATGAAAAAAAATATAAAGGAAGAGGAAATAAAATCGCGCGGGCCGTCCGAAAAGAAGGGTTTACTAGAGAGAGAGAGAGAGAAAGAGAGGTGTGAAGGGGACACAAAGGAAAAGAGTACGGCGGCAAGGATCGAAGAGTGGGCGTCGCGCTCTTGCGCGACGTTTTTCCGGCCAACGGAGAAATATTTTTCTGCCGCGGCGGGCAGATAACGCACGTGCACCTGACCAGCTTGCGTCGTTTCTTTTGCTTGCTTTCTTTTTTTTCCTGTATACACTTTAACGCCGAGCCTTTCTTCTCCTTGTTTACCCTTTCTCTATAATGTTTGATAAATATTTCAAAGACGAGGCGCGAATAAAATTTTCCCGCGGGTTTTTATCTTATAATAAGTATATGTATAAGCGGAGAGTCTGCTCCGAAACGCACATATTCTACACTCGGCTAATTAAATATGGATGGCGATATCCGGCGTATTGCGTTAACCCTTTTCGCGGCAATTAGCGCGCGAGCGGTTCTCTCTCTGCCTTCGGTTGAAGATGGGGCGCTGCGGATGAGAGCCTGGATTATTTCATCCGGCACGTAATATCGCCTTGTAATATTCGCAGCCTGCTGTTTGAAACTGTTTGCCGGCCGTGCGCTCGTTACAAAGAATCCGGAATTTCCACGGCTGAATTTCAATCTCGAGAAGAGTAGGCTGCTGCTGTTCTGCCGAGGAGCTGTGTTATTCTAGGCTCTAGCTACATGGGGATTTAGTCTTTTTTCTTCCTCAATTTTTACTTGCGGAGTGTTTGTCTAGAGCGAAAATGAAGTTTGTATGTTTCATTTGGACGGAGCGGAGGATCTTGTTTGGTTGGGAATATGACTATTGATGAAATTTCTTTATATTCGTTCACTGCGAAATATATCAAATCGAACATCGATTATTCACCCTTCGGTGCGTACGCGTTCGAAAAAGCAATAAACGTAAAAAAATCGCAAATGGGGGGCTACGTGATTTCGAAAAAAAAAGGCAAAAATACTTTTCATCATGGCTCGAATTACTCATTGAGAGAGATACGTACATACGCCGGAGAGGGACGCGCGCACTAATACACGCGATAGCGATTTTCCGCCAGCCATCTGCGCGTTATTTCCGAAATGTAACCAGGGCTTGCAGCAACAGCAGCAGCTCGCGTGCTTGTCGCAGCGCGTATAATTCGTACGAGCCGGCGGTTGACAGTTGATGGTTTTGATGCGAGCCAACGGCAGCCCTGACAGCCGTCAAACGTGAATGTTTCCAACGCTGACGAGCGTAAGCGCTCGCCTAAAAGGGTATGGATAGGGATGGCCTCCATTTCATCCCAGAAGTGATTTAACGAGATTCGCGTTTTAAAAATCAAGTAAAAATCTTCGGCTCTGGCATCCCTCCCTCTCTCTGAAATGTGTCCCTTTGCCCTCGTGCGTATCACGGCCTATGTTTCAGCGTAAATATTTTCGAAAGTCATTTGTCACTTTTGATCATGCTGATATCGATTCCGACTTTTTTTTACAGAGATACGCGTTTTATTTCGTTCGAGAGCTGATGTGTAAAAGTTTTTAAACTAATCCATCCTATATTACTCGATTCAAATTTGAATGACGAGATATATTATAATTCATTAGTTTGGAAAAATCGAAACAATCGGAATGAGAGGTGGAGAAGAAATAAGAGAGCTTCTAACGAGGACGAAAATGCACGCGAGAGAAAAAAGACAAAAGCATGTGCGCGCGAGCGGCGCATATCGCGGAGGAGAAAGAGAACGCGCTCGCGAAAGAGAGGGAGGCAGTTATTTGTCACGGTAAGCGGCCTTTCTCGCAGTATTATTTCCCGCAAAGTGTTATTAACTGCTCTCATATTTTGCCCCCCTTTTCTCTCTCTCTCTTCTGTTTTCTTGTTTTCCCTGCTATTCTTGCATACTCACCTCATCCCTGCGTTTCTCTCTCTATATATATACACACACACACGCACACCGCGAAACTGTATACACAGAGTCAGAGCGCGCACCTATGTCCCTCTTCTTTTTACAATCGTTAATTGTCATGCTCGTTCATTTCGGAGGGGACTAAGCAAGTCGGCCCAACGGGTTATTTAGCGCAAGTTCGAACGTGACAAACGACTGCGACTACCTCTCAGAATCTCTTTCTCTTTGGATCGTATAAAAGTTTGTAGCTCCGCGAAACTGAGCTTTCCGAGAATATTTTTTTCTTTTTCGAGCTCTTCTGGGGTTTTATCCATTGAGAGAGAGAGAGAAACTTTAAACAAAACACATCTTAGATAAATTAACGATATTTCGTTTTATTGGCATTGTGAAGTAACGTTCAACGGAGTGTTTAGCATCCCGGAGATACACACAAAAATAACCGATGACCAAAGCCATGTACTTGAACATGAGAAGTACAGGAAGTAGTCGCTCAGTGATTGATAGTGCTTTGATTCAGTCTACAGGGTGTGGAGTGGGACAAGCTCGCATTTTCCGCTTGATGCAACGATCATTTATCATCGTCGAGGAGAACACATAATGCGCGAAAACTCTTTGGTTTTAACTTATCTTTGTCGTTCTCACTCTTATCTCGCTTCAACGCTTTTCGTATTTCCTCTGCCTTCAATGCACTGATGTATGACTGAGTCTCTCCTTTCATTTCTGTCAATCAGTAATTCATAAAATATTTCTATTATGAATGATTGTCCGATAACGATTGTATGCCCACCCAGTATATTGCACAAATTTTTAAATAATAAAATTCTACGACTTGTTCTTTTGCGCGAATTTCTTAAAAAGGTTTGAAAATCCGTTCATACTGTAAAGCACATAATTAACGAAGAGGGTGCAAAGTCTGGTAATTTTCGTGACGATTCGGGTGGTCAGCAAAATAATCCCCTTTGGCTATGCTGCTGCGCGCGAGCAAGGGGGAGAAAGGGCATCGGTTCAATTAGTTTTTTCGAATAAACGTTTGTTTCCTTAACGCGCCAAATCGTAAAGTGGCGACATATGAAACTGAGAGATACTAACGGAAAATGAAAGGAAGAACCTTGCGGGCTTGCAAATTAATGGAGTTTTCAAACGATTCTTGCGTCTACCGGGGTGTAAACGATACGATTTTAACGGTAGTTATTTAAAATTATAACTTTCGATCAAATGTTTTAAATTAATCATAGATCATGATGAGGATTTTTCTTTCTCCCAGAGAAAGCTTTGGAATGGTAAAAATTTAAGTTTTGTTGAAAACATGTAAAATTGTTTCGAGAAGATTGAAAATACAACACATCATTGTTTAAAAATGTCTGTATCGATGCGTGTGTGTATGTCTGTGTGTGGAGATCTACTATATTATGGCGCATTTTTTACCATGACTCGTTTTCTTTGATTTTTCTGTCGAATGTAAGAATTATTTTATAATTTTAAAGCGATTTTAGGATTTCAGTCTTTTTATTTTTTTAATGATAATAGAGTTGATATAATTAATTCAATGAAAATCTATTTTATCGTGGTGCATAGGCAAAAATATACAATAAGTAATTATTTTATTCACCAAAGTTACAAAGAAACGCACTTAAAAAAGTTTACGCGCCATCTAGGCTACAATAAATATATACCGTCGCATATAATTCGTAGCGGTAACCTTCGTTCCTAACACAGCAGCTCACCACTTTCGGCTTGTTAAACACGCGGATAACACGAGAATTTCTAGGTCGCGCCGCGCGAATCCCCCAACGCTCCGCAGCCCTCCTTCGCAGTAAGTAGAGAAGATCGAGAAAGAGTCAGCCAGAGTCTTGACTCTCTTTCTCTCTCCACAACCTTCGCTATAGATATATACATTGTACAGAGAGAGTATACACAGGCTGCAAGAGAAAGAGCGAGAAGCCGAGAGCGCGTTTCTCTCGCGGATAGTCGCAAATCACTTTAACTGCGGAACGGGAGCAGTTTCGAGCCGCTAATGGCGTCAAGTGTCTCAGATACCGCAGCGCGTGGGTCCGGTGGTGTGTGTGTGTGCGCGCGCCCTCCTCGTCGTCAAGAGCTCGCCGAGAAAAGGCATAACTCGGCAGATGTAAATCAAGACGGCGTAAATTTAACGCCTGCACCCACTCGGTCTTATCCGCTATATACTGCGCGCGAACGATTACGTGTTCCCTTGCGCCGGATGATTTATCGCGAGCTTGTCAATTATACCTGAACCTGTATCTTTTTTCTCTTGGATTATCATGATTCGGCAATTAAAAAAGAGAGAGGCGAGAGAAAAAAAAGTAACACTAAACCATTGCCCTCGCTCACTTGGTTCTCGTGCGGTGTGCTGCAGTTATATGACGCGCTTAATGTCCGAGAGGGAGAGAGAGAGAGACTGCAAAGCGGCGAGTACGAAAGTACGGCGCGCAGCGGTGTCCGCCATCCGTTACATCTATAAATCTAAGATAACAATATTGCCGAGCGTCTCGCGCGCGCGCGGGGGCCAGTAATGAATGTTTGTACGGCGACCATTAGCGACGTCCGGGCTACTGCTAGCCTTCTCTCTCTCTCTCTTGCTCCCTACCGCTTCTCTATACTACGGCCGGCTGCGGTGCAATGTTACAGATCCACTGCCGGGCCCCGCAAAACCATTTCGCGCATATGGGACTTTGTCGTCTTCAGCTTCGCATTAAGGGAGCTTGGCTCTACGGGAAAGGTATGTATATAGTTAGGGAAACGAGTCGCGCTGTTGTGCGTTTTCGGTGTGGGCTTTCGGAGTTTCGTGTCGACTTTTTTATTTTCTGTACTTGCATTTTACGAATTAAAATAATCATTAAGTGAATTTTATTAGTCGTTCTGAATGTTTCTTATGGGTTTTTGAAATATTGATGCATCAAACGAATAATAATATATCATCAGTATAAGAGCGATTAAAAAATTAGATTGTTTTACAAACAACATTCAATAAACAACTCGAGCCAACAACAATCACTAGCTTTTATTCGGCAAAATATACCAAAACAAAAAAAAAACAGGGCAGCGCAGCATTTTATTCTCGATCGAGGAAAAATAAATCGCCGCGCACTCGCAACGTGCGCTGCAGCATCGAGGAGCTCCCTAAATAACGACATCACTTTTAAGCAATTTATTTAACCGCGCTAACCAAATGATCTCGTGGGACGGCTAATTGCGCACGATTTTCAACGCGAGCGCGCTTCGTCCTCGAACTCCCTCGATCCGCGCTATACATGCGCTGCATATACTGCCTCGTTATATCCACGAGAACGTAAAACATCGGGGCGTCGAAATCGAGGAATAATTTTTCCCTCGCGCGCATTTCCGCGTACACACATGATTTTTCGCTCGTGCAGAGGCGCAACACCGATTAGCCGTCGCAGTCTCTCGATTCAACAAAAATTATTTATCGAAAATGTGTATTTCGCTCGTGTATATTATGCTTCGGCCCCGAAAGAGTAATTCAATGGAAAGTATAAATATTCATTCGCCGAGATTTTAAGTGCGCGAGAGAGAGCCGCCACCGGGCTATACGCATTATACGTGTGTACGAGAGACGCGCGGTGATTTACAGCGGCAAAATAATAATTTAATTTCACCGCAGTTTGGCGGCCGCGAGCCAACGAAATTGCAACGACAAAAATAATAAATAATTTTCGATCCTCGATGTCGATTCGCTCGCTCGCTCTCTCTCTGTTTTGTTCACGTGAGCAGCGCTAGTTTGAGAGCCCACACTTTTTCGGGCTATACTTTACTCTCACATGTGCGTGTATAGACGCGCCAGCACATTTCGCAACATTTTTGCGCTCGTTATTCATCGGTAAAAATGCCCTTTGGCCACGCAACGATGTTGTTTTAATATTGTGATTTTAACCCCCCGTACGCCGAATACATACAGGCGTCGGAAGTTCTGCTGCGGCCATAAAACCTATAAGCGTTGATAACGGAAACTGAGAGCGACAGCGATGATTTCGAATCGTCGCTTTGCTCAAACTGCACTCGTTGTCTATTATATCAATCAAGACTTTCGAATGCGTTCGGCAATTAATAAGAATAACCAGTAGAACGAGTGCGAGTCTAGCCAGACAACCGATTTTCAAGAGCTTCTCTCGAGCTGGACGCAGAGATAACAACGTAACCGAAATAAAAGCAGACGTGCGCAAGAAGCCCATAAAAAGGCGAGGGCCAGCGAAAGAGAGAAACAAGCGTGTACAGAGCTGTTAGTCGGCAGCAGCAGCCTCGCTGGTATACGTTCGCTCGTTCGCGCTGAAAATTGAGATTCACCATATTAGAGGGGGTGTTCCGCTCGCGAGCGAGTGAGAGAGAGAGAGAGAGAGAGAAGTATAACCGCAGTTTATTGGCCACGGAGTCTGCGCGGCTGATACAGCCGCGTAATATTCCGTAATAACAATGATTTGGTGTGCGGCGCTGCTGCTGCTGAGTCTTGCATGCCCCTCTCATCCTTTTCCGGTGTGGTGCTGCCGGCTAATGCTGGCCTCTCTTTCCCTCCTTCGTCGGCGCTTCTTCCCCCATCGCCGTTTGCCGCGAGAAAGAGAGAAACGCGCAACGCGAGCAGATAGATAGAGAGAGTAGGGAACAGAGCCAGCAGCAGCAGCCTGCTGTGAGTTAAGCGTTTAATAAGCTTAATCACGCGACAGATCTGTGAGATACAACTTGCTTCGCCGCTGCTGCTGCTGCTGCTGCTGCTGCTGCAACGAGCTAGCCTCCTACTCCCCATTTTCACTCGCTCCTACGCGAGCGCGCGTACTTGTACCATCTGCTGTTAGTATTTTACCAGCGGTTCTCTACGAATGCGCGCGCGAGCGCGCTATTAACGGAAACTGTTTATTGCTATATACGCGGGTAGGATGGTGTATGCGGAATCCTTCGGATTACCCCCGTTACCGCACTGCGATATCCGTTAATTTCTTTCTTCGCTCGCTTTTGGCTTTTCGAACGAATTCAATTTGCGAGATTTTTTTGTTTCAATGGATTCAAAGAGGACGAGAGCACTCGCGTCAGCACTTGCGGTTGGAATAGTTCGCTCAACATTGATCACGCGGACGGTGCATCGAACAATGGATATAGGAGAATCCGCGGATTCTACTTGAAACTGCTCCCAAGTCGTCGACGCTTCCTTTGGGAGGACGTACTTCGGAGAGAGAACCGATTCGTCTTACAGCGTATACTGGCCGCACTGTAGACGTTTTCGTATTCTATATCTCTCTCGTGTCTTATATCGTTGTATATATTGTTCGAAAACGTCGATGGATTTCGACGATCGCTTTTGAAAACAAGTCGATAAAACCGTCATAACCGTTGTATAAGTAGATGGACGTTAAATGAAGTGGATTTTCGGGGGTGGAAAAAAGCTCGCCGTCACGGCTTCCGCTAATCCGCGCTCATATTTCCGCTCGGCTGAAGCGCGCGGTATTTTAGCTGAGTGAGCGATGACGCCCTTGAGGCAAATCCGCGGTTTCACGACGCTCGTGTCGGCTCTCTCTCTCTCTCTCTCTCGCTCTCTGACAAATGCATCCAGAGCCGGTGTCGAAGCCCCGCTAAATCCACGTCCCTGTGCGCGAGAGCTGTGCAGCATACGACGAGCGCAGGTTCAGAACGCTGTGCGCGGGTGTTAACGACTTTTGTCTCTTGACGAATGATCTCTTAATCGCTCTGGTTTTTGCTGCTGCTCGTCTTTTCGTTTGTGGCTTTGAAACTGTTGCGATTAGCTGTATTTGATGCTTTCAATTTGAAGGACTTTTGAGCGATATGATGGTAATGACTGATAAGAAACGCCTTGCTTATTGACGCAGCAAGCGAGAGTATCAGATGTCGTTTTATGGTTTATCCCAGAATCGAGCGAGGCAATGTAAATATGTGCGCAGTATTATTTATATTCGCATTGTGATCGAAGAATGAAATAAATTTATCTACGAACCAGGAAAAACTGTTGTTTGAATAGGTGCTTTTAGCAGTATCAATATAGTACATTGAAATAGTCATTGTATGATTCTGTAACGAAGCAAAGCCGACAAACCGCGAGAACAGCCAAGATCCCTTATCACCCTTTTCCGTCTAGTAGCTATCGTCTGTACAATAAGTAACCAAGGGCCTCCAAAAAGAGCAGCTCTCGCATGTCCTGGTTGCGCGCACGCGCGATTAGAAAGCGCCGAGATAATTAGAGAAGACGTGCCGGCCGCCGAATATTCCTTCTGAAGCTACGCGCGCTCGAGTCCTCGCGCGACATGCATATTTAACGAGTTTTGCCGAGAGAGAGGGAGAGAAGCAGCGCTGCCGCGGGCGCGCTACTACTGCAGTTCGGAGCCGGAAATTGCTCAAGTTTTCGCGAAACGACAGCAGCCGTGAGGAGGTGGTCTTTGCGCTTCGTCCCTTTTTGCCAGCCCAAAGCGCTGCTTCTTCTTCTTCTTTTTACTCTCGGAGTTCTCGACAATTGAAATCAAAACTCGTCTGGGCGAGTTGCTTGCTACCAGCGTGTCTCTGCGCGGTCGTGAGCTTGCTGGATTCCTTTTCCTCCTGCTTTTGGGTCCCTTATAGCTCTTTTAGCTTCTCAGACGCAATGCTTCCTTAGCTATAGCTTTCTTTGAGGCCTTCTTTAATTTTCTTGCGTTTTTGCTCTTGGCTATGCGGATTGTGCTACTGACAAGTTTTGAAAATATGACGTCGCTTTTCGGATTAGGTGTTTCGAAATCGTTACAAAAATGACTGATGCTTTATTTCTCATTATAATTTGTATTGTGCATATTCTTAGTACTGTAGAACGGATAATTTTGACAGATTGTTTTATTAAGATTAGATTTTTTATACAAAGTGTATAGATATGTACATCATACGCGTTTTGTCGTTATCAACGAGGTCTTGACATTGATTTCAAGCATAAAGGATTCCCCGTTCTGATCACACGTGTGCGTTACAGATACAGATAAGACTCGCTATTTAAGTTTTATCATTTTTAGTAGAAATTGATTCAAAGCAGATACAATAGCTTAAGGCAATTCACCGAATTATTGCTTTTCTTAGAATATCGCTAAAACTACGTGTATAATATAAATTTTGACACCCCCCCCCATTAGCAAGATGCAACAATCTAATAAGTGTTAACCCCATGCTATCAGAATATATGTATATAGGTGCGCAGTCTTTCTGTCTCTAATTTCTGGGAACATTTGAAACTATATAAACAATTTCTATCAACATTCTTATGTTTTATACTATGAATCATAAGTTTTTGACATTAGATAGCACTGCGCATAACATCTCTAAAAATAAGAAATTTTTTAATTTAACCCCGAATTGAGTACCACTGTTTAATTGAACTGAAATATTTGTTTAAAGATTATTTAAATAAAATCTAGAAGAGAATATATACAGTAAAAGAATTTTAGGCGCATATAACATCTATGAAATATGAGGCAAGAATTACAGAACAGAAGACGAGAATTGATAGAGAGACTTCATTCTGACGATTGCATTAAAGTAAATGAGTATAGCAGAGAGTGACGAAGAGACGACGAGCGACGAGTGTTGCAAGCACCGTCGGTTCAGGACGGCCGGGCGAACGTCGAGCAGCAATCATCATTAATTCAGCATTCCTGACAAACGAGAGGGTATTTGCACTGCCACGGATAAAGAGCCGCGGATTTAGCCCGCCAGGAAGAATGCGATTAATTTTTCTGTGTCGTGCTTCACCACCACGAGGATTCATCCAAATACTTCGGCTCTTCTACTCGGCTGATATATATATATTACCTGACTAACGTATATATACAAGTCCCAGTGCGATTTCCTCAAATGTCTGTAATAATAGACGCATTTTATCTCTTTTTACTCGATCTCTATTTTTATTACGCTCCTGAAACTGGCGACGCTTCTGGAATGTGAAAAATGCTCACCAGTTTGCTACTTATTTAGGAAATTTATAATGCAATATTGTTTTCTCTACTCGAATATTGGGACTGAAAACTATCACCGGGGTAGTACTGGTGCTAATGAAAATGTATGTACAGTTCCATCCGCCATATTTGTTTCTTTAAGGGAATCAGCGTAGGTTAAATACTGATAGTCCATAGTTTTGGACGAATTCCTTTGTAAAAAATTTAAAAACTCACTTTACAGTGTGTGTAAAATCCTCACTCTATAATATTTATTTTAACAATAAAAGCCACTTATCGCGGCTTTTCTCAAAAATTGAAAAAATTTTACAATGAAAAACTATATTTATGTCTAATATAATATTATAGTGAAAATGCTTAGAGTTATAGTTAGAGTGAGCTTAGAGTGAAAATGCAAAAGAGTTATAAATTAATCACTTTAGGCAAAACCCATAAAAATAACTTAAATTTTTAATGTTCTTTTACAAAACTGAAAAAGTCACTACTACAAAGCTTCCTACAGGCAGAAAAAAATTTTTGGTACAAAATATTGGATTATAACTAATCTTACTGAATATGCTAATTAAAGATATAATTAGTACGGATTTCTCTCTTTAGTTTGCCATAAATGGCTTTCTTATGAACCCGGATAAAAAATAAATAATTGTACAAGTGTTTTGGAAAAAATGTCTATTGCTTTATAGCGGTACTTTATCGTTTTCTTACTGATACGTTAAACAAATATTAATTTATATTAATAGAAAAGTCTTTAAATTTTTAAATTATTTGACAATCTGGAAAAATGTCTGCACATGTATCAGTCACTTTTTTTCTGCTACAAGCATGGCTAATAAATCAGATAAGTGGAGGTAACTATTTCATCTTTTTAGACATCTTACATTTATTACACTTTTACAATTACAAAATCCCTTCTATTATCAAAAATTAGAGTTTCTCAGAAAAATACTTTTATGATATAAAGAATAACTAATTTTGGATCACTTTTATTCAGCAGATTTATCAGATACGTATACAGAATACGATTTATCGTCGCACCCTTGTAAAAGAAATTGTGCAGTAGATGAAGCGCCTTTACATTGTCATTACAAATTTGAAGTTTCTCAGTATGGTACAATGAGCAGAGCATGCTTCAACTGTCCCACTAATATAACCGATTGTTTCGATCCTCAATGTCTGCCTGCTGATGGACTTAAGAAGGCAGTGATTGTTGTTAATAAGCAACTTCCAGGTCCCATGATTGAGGTAATATAAATTTCTTTTTATTTTTTTAACTTTTATTGTTTTTTTTATTTTATCATGTAAACATTTGTTTGAATTGATAGGTTTGTAAGGGGGACAGAATCATTGTTGACGTGAAAAATACAATGGCAGCCGAGAGTACAAGTGTTCATTGGCATGGTATACATCAACGAGAAACACCATTTATGGATGGAGTGCCTCACGTTACTCAGTGTCCAATTTTACCTGGCCAAACTTTTCGATATAACTTTCTGGCTGAAAATGCTGGTACACATTTTTGGCATTCTCATTCCTGTGAGTTTATACATAAATTATTATAATAAAGTACTAATAAGACATTATGTTCAAACAATTACATTTTATCTTAATTAATAGTCGAACAAAGAGCTGATGGAATGTTTGGAGCTTTAATTGTTCGTGAACCAGTAAATAATGATTTATACGATGTCGATGAACACGTAATCATTTTGAATGAGTGGTCAGAGAAACCAGCTTCTGAATCTTTTGCACTTGAATATTGGAGCGAAATTTTTCCAGCTGCGTACAACATTCTTATAAATGGTCTTGGTCCATTCCCACCAACAAATACGACATCCCCTCGTACAGTTATTAAAGTAGAAAAAGTACGTTTTTTAAATATAAAATAAGGACATGTCAAAAGTAAAACAATTTTTTTTAAATAAAACTGATGCAATGATGTTTACATTATTTGCACTGTTTGCACAGTTATTATAAAGAAAATGAATTGTAGAAATCTCGACAGAATTTCAATTAGTCTAATTGCAAACTTCTCTTGATTTTGTAACTCTATCACTTTACTGCTAATAAAAATGCAATGAAATCGTTGTTTACTTTTTAGGGGAAAAGATACAGATTTCGAATCATAGCCAGTACATCACACGATTGTCCAATGCTAGTGAAATTTGAAAATCATGAGATGCTTGTATTCAATTCCGATGGATATGATTTTGATCCGAAAAGAGGTATGAATGAATGTTTTAATAATTTTTTAAACTGTTTTTATTTTCAATTTGGTATTTGTTCATACCTATTATTATTTTTATTTACTTATATACATCTATTGTTATTGTAATTTAGCGGAAACTCTCAGGTTATTGTCTGGAGAACGATATGACGTCGTTATAGAAGCGAATCAAGATGTAGATAATTATTGGATAAGAGTCTACGGCGTTGATGGGTAAATTATTATTTCAATGATGAAAGTATAAAAAATATATTAAAAAATTTATAAATTCCTTCAAAGAATATTTTAATATTTTAGAGACTGCGAGGATAGTGGGTTACATCAAGTTGCTGTACTACGTTATAATGGAGCTCCTGAAAGCGATCCTAAATCTATAGTAACGTATGAATCCATCACGGAAGAAAAAGTAAGAAATTATGATTTTGGTTGAAATTATGATTTGTGTTATCTTCTATAATGAAGAAAAAAGTAGATTGGTTTACCTTAAGAAATAAGCTAAAGTACTGTATATTAATTGTGGAAATCTATTTTACAGCAAATAAATCGTTTTAATGCAGTCTTGAATACAAGTTTAAGCGTTGGAACTTTCAAAACTCGAATTCCAGATGACGAGGCTGTTACGCGTGAGCCAGACTATCAATTTTATATTGTCTATGATTCGTACAGAATCAACATGAATAAGAAGAAATATTTAATGAATGAATTAAGGCGGGATAGATTTCAGGATCGTAAGTATGATACAAAAAAAATCTTTTTTTTTTGTAGTTCAATATATCTATATACCTACATCTTCTTGTACTAAAATAATGAAACGTTTTCAGTACCCGGTCTCAATCCACAAACAATTTTTCAATTGAACAATATTAATTTTGAAATACCACCAGTCCCATTATTGACACAGTTTGATATGATTGATCAAAGATCATTTTGCAATTCTTCCACTGTGGATGACTGCTTTACAAAATTTTGTAAATGTCCTCATGTTCTACAGGTCAAATTTAGAAGTGTAGTGGAATTGGTCATTGTTGATGAAGGTTGGGCTTATTCAATATTATTTTTTTATAATTCCACAGTATAAATAGTTAATGTGAATAATGTTTGTTAAGGTTTCGTAGATGCTAATCATCCTATGCATCTGCACGGTTATAACTTCCGTGTTGTCGGAATGGGAAGATTAGAGGAAGGGGTCATGAGTGCTGAAAAAATAAAACAATTGGATAAAGATGGTAAAATTGAACGAAAACTCAAGGGAGCGCCGATAAAAGATACAGTTACCGTCCCGTCCTATGGTTATACTATTATCCGATTTTGCGCTGATAATCCAGGTAAGAAATAAAAAATTATCTCGAAAAAGAAATTTTATACACAGGCTGCGCATTTGTTAACAAAAGATTTTTTCAGGGTTTTGGCTGTTTCACTGTCACATTGAGAGACACGCGCATTTTGGAATGGAATTGGTGTTCAAAGTAGGCGAAGCGAAAGATATTCCAGCAATACCAAAGGATTTCCCAAGGTGTTGAACCCGGAGAACAAATTTTCTAGTCAAAGTTACGTAATTTAATATCTTAATTTTAATTGACATTATTAGTTCTGAATTGTAAGTAGAACTACTACAATAAATTTAACTTATTTTGAAATTTATACCTAGCACTCCTTTACAATCACAAGCTATAAGTTGCGAACATCGTTTAACGTTCATTCGAAACCCGGAAACATAAAAACTATATTCCTAACCGCCACACCGAAAAGCAAAATAAAATCTGAGCGCTTCAGTACAGTATCAAGCCAGTGTCACACATCGAAAAAAAGGAAACAAAAGCGCGTTATAAATAACAATTTTCCGAAGGGATCGCGGCTGCTCGAGTCCGGAAAACCTTTGGGCAGAAGTAAAAATCCTTGTTATATAACGTCCGGAGTGCGGCGGCGGCGGCCGATGACGCGGGCTCTAGCGAACGGAGGAAAGGGGGGTAACGGTGGCGGCGGTGTCGAGCGCGTCGCCACATAACGGCCGGCAGCATTGATACGGCCGGATCACACACCGGGGCGGCCGGTCGCGCGGACCAATGTATTTTACTGCCCCCGAGGCTTAGCGCTATCGAGGCACGCAGTCACCCGCCATCACTCCGCGCTGGGTATGTAGTGACGGTAATAGTCACTATATCATTGGCTCTTGGTAATACCCTGCTACGCTCACCCTATACTACCTCACCCCCTACCCTCCCGCCTCTGATTTTACGTCCGCCGGTTTTCACTCCCTCGTTTCTCTCCTCTTTCTCTCTCGCTCTCTCTCTCTCTCTCTCGCCGTCTCTCTTATTCATACGGACTGGCTTGCAGACTCTGAAGCGAGTATAAAGTTTCGCGTTCATTAACTTATTGGCTCATTTCACGAGAATTTACGCTCTTTGCAGTCTCGTATCTAACGCGGTTGACGGGATGCGAAAACCTGCTTTATACTTTGCTTGTCTGCACGTATACACAGCTTTCGACGTTACATTTTAAAGAAAAAAAAGAATGCTTTTTATATAAATACACGAAAGGCTATATCTTCGTTCATTTCACTCTCGCGCGTTGCTGGCGCAGTGCAAGCACTGCAGCGATTAAAATGAAAATTAATGCATTTCAGATATATCGATAAATAGCTGGCAAATCGGGCTCCGCATCGCTTAGTCCTGCTCTGTCTGGCCTCTCTGCACCTCTGAGCCGAAAATGAACAGGTGATCGTAATGGGACTATCGTGAACCTTTATTATTATGCTGCGTTTGCATAGCCATGCGCGCATGATTAGGTGCGTCGTGTTAGGGACCAGCTTGCGTATAAATCAGATAGCCGCTCGCGCTCGCGACAAAGTTAGGGTATACTTTATGAGATGCGCGCGATACGGTTTATCATCAGAATAGATCGTCGAGTCGCGTCGATCGAATGGACATTAATGGACAATTTTTACATATAAAGTAAAAATAACCGTGTATATAATACAGAGAGAAGTTACCGAAACAGCGAAGCACAAGACTATAAAGAAGAATCAGAAGAGCGCGAGTGTGCAAAAGAAAGCGAAAAAAAAGCGAGTTACACTCGTCCAGAAAGATATCTACGTAAGCGGCGTGGCGTCAGGACGTCTCACTAAATCTGGAGCTACGTGTCTGAGCTCCGCCGCGCCGCCGCAGCGCCGGCTAAATCAACCTGAGTTAACTCCGTCTCTCATCCGACATGGAGCCGTTTCCGGAGCTCTCTCACTCTCTCTCGTTCTCTCCTCGGTTCTCCCCTTTCTGTCATCCCACCGCGTTTCTCCTCCTTTTCTTCTTCGTATATACGCGCGCCGCTGACAAGTCGTCTCTCGTCGTGTCCGCTCTGGAAAACGCTCGACCCATTCTACCCCCTCCCATTCCTCTCTCTCAGGAGAATTTATTCCTTTTCGAGGCTGAATGGAGGCACACAAATAAATCCCCCCGCCGGATTCCTCGGGCGTACAATAATCCACGTTGGGCTGCAGCAGCCCGTATAGTCTCTGCGCCTATAATTGATCGAGCCACTTGCGTCATTTGCCGCGCGCGTCGGCCAATATGATAATTTCATTCGCTCTGAATTGCGATATTCAAGGGCTTTAATATTATTCCGTAGGTATGCTACAAGAACATTCGTATGCGTATACAAGCCAAAGAGATATAATTAAGATCGTTTTCAGCGAATCAGAGATGGATAAAGAGCTGATATATAGGTGTACATCAGAGGAAAGCCGCGTCGTATAGGTATACATGTCGCTATATAGCCGCGCAAGCGCGCGGAGTCTCTTAAAATGAGAAGACAAATAATCGAGGTGGAGCGAGTTGGGCAGGGCGACTGATGGGGCTGGCGCGCTTCTAACTAGACGCAATCAAGCGAGCGGTACGGCGCCGGAGAGAAGAGAGAGAGGAGTAAGAGACGCAAGAATGAAGACTAACAGCGCGTCGCTGCTCGAGGCTAACCAGAAGTAATGCCGCCGTCGGATCAATCTGACCCGAACACTGGAATCCCGAAGCCTTGACCAATCGGCTCTACACTGCAGCAGCAGCAGCACCGTAGAGACGCGACCGAAGTCTCCCTGTGGACTATACCCCTCTAGCCACACACTGCATCCCCTAGATATAGATACAACGAGGAAAGATTCATCGAGAGCCGCCACCGCACATACGCGGCTGAAGCTCCGCAGCTTTTTTCTGCTCCTGCTGCTGCTGATGGAACGATACTTCCTCGCCGACACTTGTTAGACATTCTGCTCTCCATCAGGATTAGTCTACTCATCGTTTGCAACTATATACACTTGTTCCTGTGCCTATATCACATGCCATTATAGTCGTATGGATTTTGTGAATAAAAAGTTATATAAAGTAGGAAAAAACTAAGTTCACGTAATAGGATAAACGCAAGTGAGAAAACGGTTGACGCTCGAAAAACCTCGGAATAATATCTCAATCACTGGGCTGACTCGATAACCCTGCGCTCGTCGCTAAAAGAGTCGAGCAAATAAAAGACCGCAGAGCGAGAGACAGAAAGCGCGAGAATTAAAGCACCACCGAGCGTTATTCGTCTATGTCGTGCACTCTTTTGCTTTCCCGTACAACACAGACTATATATGTATGTCCCCGCTGAATTGAAGCGTCGAAATCCGATCATAATTTCAGCCGCGACGCGCATCGACTAATCCATTCATTCACCTACGCCCCTTTTTTATGCTCTTTCTCGTTCGCTGCGTATTTTCTTTTTTTCGTAATCTTTTTCACGTTTTCACTGCGTTTTCCTGTTTCTTCGCATAATTTATGTGCTTCCTTTTAAATTTTTACTGCACTCACTGATTCTACACGTCACTGTATCTCTCAATGCGCAACTTCTTTATTAATTTAATATATGAAAATGAACAATACTTCGAGGTAACATTGTCATGCGCTATTTGAAAATCGAACTAATATCTAATCAGTTGTAATAATCTCCTTTCTATCTATCTATACGGGAAATTATCAAATTCAATGCACGTACGTCACTCTTCATTTCAGAATGCATCAATAAATAAATCATTCATTTGCAGACGCGATCTTCTTCACCGCACGTAAATTGACGTAATTATTCGAGCATGCCGAGCTAAATGTTACTTATACGTAACACTGTATTAATCATTAATTACATCGTACAAAATAAAAAATTTTATTTTCTCCCTGCACAGCACAGCAGTAGCATCTTCGTATATTAATAAGTGAGCATTCATTTTTTTCGTCTGCTGCCGTAATGTCGCCTACGTCGTCGTCCTGCTTCGTCTACATCAAGGTAATCGCAAACGTCAACTGCATCGCAGATTCAGACGAGCCAGTCCATCCGCACGCAAGGATCAAAAACGTTATCGTCACCGCCGTTACCACAGAAAAACATCTCATGTCAGAAGTACAGTTCATTAAAGAATATGAACCTGCATGTAATGGAAATGAGACTGAACCTCGGGCAGTTATAGCATGAGTGGCCCATGCAGTAGGCTCAACAAGTCAGATTTGGCATAGATGGCACACCGCTATATAGGCACAGTGCGCGCAAAATACTGATGAGGGAGGTAGGAAAGTGCCTATGCGCCACCTATCGCTGATAGTCAGATACTAAAAAGCAGGAAAGTTGAAGCGGTGGGGGAACAGAGACCAATCCAAAACTGTTTCGTTTTTCGGCTAGCTCGGGTTTGGCGTTACTACTACTACTAATTGTACATTTTTTTCACCGTATATTACTCGCATAACACATAGTCGTTCCTTGCGTATTATATTATACACTACACGAAATAACGTACGCGAACAAGAATAATTTTCAAATAAAGAAGTCCTGCAATACTCTTCACTGTGCACAGAGCTTACGTTTCTTAATTATGTCTCCCTCGCATATACAGCAACAACGTTTCAGCTTTTTTCCAACTTTCTCTATCTCTCCCTATGTTCTTCTCCGCGATAGACACAACGAATAGCGCAGCAGCAGCAGCAGCAGCAGCAGCAGTAACAGCGGTGTGCAGGATGTATACACGTATACACAGCGTGCGCGCTCGGATATATCGGCCGGTATTTCAGCCGCCATGCGGAGGTAATGGATTCAGAAGCGCAGCGGCGGACACACACCGCGCACCGTGTTAATAACAATCCATACTTATTGCCCGCATATTTTACCGATCCCCAAGCCGCTCTCTCTCTCTCTCTCTCTCTCTTTCCCGCTCTTGGTCGAACTATATTACAACATATGGAGAGCATAAACTTTTATGGCTACCCTTCTACAAGGCTCGCAGCGTAGTTACCGCCTCCACCCCCGCCTCTTTTTTGCTCTCGCTTCACTTTCTCTCTCTCGCTCTCTCATTCTCTTGCGCGCTTCCCTCTACTTTCGCTAATTACGAAGCGACGCTGAGATACCGCTCGAGAGAGAGAGAGAGAGAGAGAGAGAGAGAGAAAACATAGGAAGGGCTCGTTGTCGTCTGGATGACTTTCCCTCCCCCTTATACTGTCTCCTCCTACGATTATCGAAGATTTCTCTAACTGTATACCTGTATATACCTACATCCCGATAACGAAAAGTTTCGAATTCAAAGGCGAACAAAAAAATAATTAGACAAAAAGGAAAGAAGAGTCATCAGTCTATCTTGCTTCTCCGGCTCAACGACAACGCCGATTGAATTGGCCGCGGGGAAGAGCATCGAAAAGGTGGCGACGACGTCGGGCCTCGTAGATCACGTGCTCGCGCTGCAAGATATACCCTGACGCAAGCTGCTGCTTTCTCCTCGGGAGTCCACCACTACTGCTGCTGCTGTGGACGCGGAGGGAAAATTGCTTCTGGCCAATGAAGCCTGTCGGCCGATGATGAACGCGTCCCGACGTTAAAACTGACGAGGGAGGAGAGAGAAGAGAGTATAAGGTGGAGAGGGAGGACGTGTAGTCGAGAGACGAGTTTTATGGCTCGGAATGACTCTTTGCGAACTCTCGATGGATGGAATTCAATTGGGAATTTACTCGCGGAGACTTTTCGAGCTTTTTTTTTCGTGAGTACAGGGGGAGAGGATTGTTTATGGGCTCAGCGATGCTTGCAGAACCTTGATATACACTTGTTCGTTGCAGCGAATAAATGATATGTGTATTTTTGTAACAAAAAAAAAGGATCTTGCGAGATCTATAAGCGTTTCTTACGACGACGAGGACGACGGACACCGATATATAGGCACACGGGCGCGTCTTCCGATTCGCAGACGTGAATCCGTATATCACTTTTATTGCAGCCTCGAACTTCCGGCGGCTGCGATTTCTACGAGTAGAGCGAGTGAGAGAGAGAGAGAGAAAGATCGAGCTGCTGCGGTGATTTCCACAGGGATTTCCAACGCAGAATTTAATAACTGCTCTCTCGCGCTTGTCGAGACGTATACGCTGGACCTGCGAGTATAGGGCTACGTGCTCTCGAATGAGAGACGGAGGGTCTGGAAATCCCGGTCGAGTCGAAACTGTTGGGCTTTTTCTTCGATGACTTCTTTTCCTCGTGTGGCACACATGTGGGCTTTCTCGTTCCGTTTGTACGTCTTACCCAGCCTGACTCTTACTACTGGTATACCCTATAACTGACTCGTTATTAGATATATTTATTCATCGATTACCGGAACAATATCAAAAATTCTCATCGCAATTTCCGCGGCGCGTTGCATTCCTAAATTGTCGGATCGGCGCTGCGGAAGAATGATGGCCCGCGGCCAGAGCGGCACTGCACACGCAGAGTAGAGCGCTCGAACGAGGAATAATAAATTCGACATTATCCCTGCACAGCTCTCTTTCGCTTATACAGTCGATGCTCGCGGCCGGCTATTCGCATCAACGTAATTGGCCTGCGGCGTATTATAATTTATAACCGCGGAGCAGTAGCCTCGCGAACGAGGACTATTTGGATGTGAACAATCGGAGAGCGGGCCGACAATGCGCGATCTTAAATCATAATTTGGTTAATGCGGAATGTAATGTCGATGCCGGTGTGCAGTGCGACCACCTCTCCTCCGCAGCTGGGGGCTATCTGCGCCTACATCAGTGAAGGATTGTGAATCGTCCGCCAATGAGTGGACGCCATTCGTTATCGCGTGCGCGAGAACTCGAGAGAGAGTCCAAGTATTCCACGACCGCGTATACCTTGTGCGGCTGCAGCTTCTACGATTGGAATATTAAAGCTCGTCCTAGTCGTCGTAGCTGTTTGGACGATGAATGAGGACGATGCGTTTTACGTGAATTCGCGGAGAGGCTTTAGTTAGTGAAATTGATAAGGGTCTGTTCGAAGACTTGAATGAACTTTGTAACTTTGTGTTTCGATCATTGCGGTGTTATATGTTATATTAGGATGGAAATTATGCGGAGGAATGATTTTGATTATTATCTGAATGTTTTTTTATTATTCATTTATTAATGAGTTTGACTACTGTAGATTATCGGCAGAACACACTTGAACTGCGATCCGATTTTGTTTGAAGATAATTGTTATCTGATCGGTAATCCGTGATGACGATAATGAAATTTGTTTGCAGTATGGAAATTATTGGCGTAAAATGCTTTTTATATATGAATTTCTTTGGAGTTAAAATAATAGTGCGCGTCAGTTTTGACCTTTTGTTGAATTTTAATTACAATATTGATAAGTTTGTATTTATTTTTGATACAACAATATAATTGTTTATTTAGATGTGTTCACATTCGTTTTGTAGTCGTACTGTAATGTTGTTTCGATAATATACAGTCTTCAAAAGGTATAACATTAAAAATTTTTACTTATTATTATCGTATTTTTACAATTGCAAAATTACATTCGTATAAATTACTAATGTAGTCATGTACAATCAATTATCTTCATCGCCCTTATCTCATTTTTTACGCCGGTGTACATACTTATACATGTTCTAACGAGATTTCTTTTACATTTAATTATCCTGTCGTTAAATTGCATAAATATAAATAATACTGCAAGTAAAATTTAAGCTAATTTAATTTTTTGCTAGATTTTGTTGATGCTCTTGATAGTACATTGATGAAAACAAAAGTTGTTATTAGTCGAACAACTAAGATTGCAAGGACTAATGACAGCATGGCACACGTAAAGAGGAAAGCGTAGACGTCGAGAAGATCATTTTGATACCATTCTAAGTTGACCGCAGGGGATCTCAAAACATTCTTGCCATGTCGGATTACGTATTCGGTCCAATATAGTAAAGTTTCTGTAGGCGACAGAGGACGATCGCGGTACGCGCTTGAAAATTTACGTACCGATTCTCTGAAAAATAAATATATTCTATATAGAGAACTTGAATTATTGAAAGATGAGAACATATATCAGAACTTACTTGTACTTGGGATTTGATATCATTTCACGGAAAGCGTAATCGTAGTCGTTTTGAGTCGGCCGTTGGTTTTTATAAATATCCAATGTTAACGAACTATTTTTATGCGATAAAATATCGCAATTGAAGAATTGTTCTGCGAAAAATGGAACACATATCATGGGCACTCCATAATATACTGCCTCTTGGGTACCAATCGCACCTCCATGCGTTACAAAACCTTTTATTTTGGGATGCTCTAAAATTGAAATAATTTTAGATGTCTATAATACTATGATGCAAGCTTTTGGCCAGCTTTACATGATACTTACGCAACACCTTTTGTTGTGGCAACCAGGAGAACTTGTAAATATTGTCTGGCATATTTTTCGGCATAGCATCAGGATTTGGCACTCTCATGACAACTTTAATTGGAGATATTTTCCGTATTGCCGAGTAAAATCTTTCCAGCGATTCGTGTGGCAGAGTTTCTATCGCAACGAGCGAACCAAAAGAAAAGTAAATAAATCCATGTTTGCTTTCATCGAGGAATTTCTTCAAGTCCTTCACGTATCCATGGAAAAGAACGTATTTTTTTAGATAAAAACAAATCAAACGAAAGTCAAGCATACGATGTACTTGATGAGATAAGATGCAATCAAGAAGATAAAAGAATTCATAATTTTCCTTACAGCAGGTAACTCGGATGTATCGTTTCTTATGTTTATCCCACCAATCTCGATGAGCCCTGGTGTTTTTGGAAGGACTCCATGATAGGTATAATGCGAATTAGTGAACATCAGTGCCATGTTCTTCTCAAGCTCTCGATAGCTGGGCATATCACTTCCCAAGTATTTTTTTATGTAATCATCTTGATGTTTAGCATAGCCATTAAATTTATGTATCTCATGATAAGTTTTGACAACATTGGAAACTCTATCCCAGAAGTTCATCTTCTCCTTATAACTGCCGAGATGACAGTTTCGGAGTGCCAAATTCAAGGGGTTACCGATCATGTGGTGCATCTGGGCGTAAAGTGTAGTGGTTGCCACACCAACGACTGGTATGTTCCATTTGTAGCCGATTGCGGTAAAGCATTGATAACCCTGGAAGATCTAAAAAAAATATTCGTATTAAAATTTCACTTACTTGGCAAAGAGAGGTCATTGTGATCATATTTTACTTACGTGAACGAGCAGAAGATCATAAGATGGATCTGTAGGTGGATCCTTAATCAACTTGGCTAATTTTGGAAGACCTAGAAAATCACATATACGTCTTTTCTTGTTGTGAAGCCAGACAAGCTCCTTCTCATGATGAAAAATAAGATTATAATCTAGGCGCGACTGAGTACCGACAACTGGTAAGGTGATGATGTGAGTTAAATTAGGAAAAGACTCTTTTGGAGGAAAGTTACTGATCACGTCTACTTGATGGCCATTTGAGGCAAGATCCTTCACGATCGTGTTGAGTACGCCTAAGTGACTTTTCCCATCGAAAGGGAAAATTGCAAGAATTCGGTAGCCGTTGCTCACAGATAATCCGATAAAGAGGAACAAAAAATTGCTGCGTATGTCCATGGTTGTAACTTAGGTTCGTTGATTAAATGATCGTGTGTTATATGGAGAGGAACACGCGGATGGATGGTCGATGATTGTACCGATCGACTGCTCCTGAGAAACTGACTCGCTAATTGCACGCGTTCGGACAATATAATCACCAGAGTTCACGATATTGGTGACACGCGTTATTTTTTGCACTCGCATTCAAGGAAAACACTTCAAAAGATCCCCTGCGATAGCCTTATTGTGCGTATAATATGATCGATAACATCGACTCGTTGCACTCAAAATCAGTATATTTATAATATCAGTGAATTCTTATTCAGCAACAAATTGTCGAATTCCATTATTTCGATAGCAATGACCCCAGCAATTTAATTTTATCAAATTGATTTTTGTTTTGTTTTAATTTTTTTTATTAAACACAAAAATAGTATGAATAAAAATAGCTTAATAAAATATGGCACGTAGCAGTTTGCACTCGGTATAACACAAGAATGCAATACACAATTGATAAGACGGCCACAACATTTGAAATTATATCCATTGAAAGGAAGTTAGAAAATAAGCGTTGATACGGAAAAATAATAGGGAACGTCCAAAAGTAGAGCTGTTATCGATAGTGGGTATATTTTGCATTTAAATTCATTGATACAGATGAAACTTTTTTCATGCTATTTGGCAAGGCATTTTAGACTCTCCTTAGACGATTGAACTATTCGAGAATCTTGCACTGATTACATAAAAAGTATTAAATATCTCTCAATCATGATAACGAAGAAGAGATCTAATTGATATGATACCGAGCTCGCTTGCAATGACGTCATAATTATGACCAAATAACCAGTGCATATGGAAGTAAAAGATTTATACGCAATTTTATCAAATTTTTCCAACAGCCAACGACGTGTAACATGCAGTCGAAATTTCTTTTCTCCTCATCAAAAGCTAATACTCGCGCAAACGTTTGTTTACTCTCCATAAAACTATACACACTTTGGAATAACAGTCTAGTCTATACAGCAGCAGTAGCCTCGACCAAAGCAAACCGATGCCTTCAATATCATTAAGCGCGCAGCCGCTAACCAAGCTAATCTGCATTCTCATTAGCGCGCAAAAAATTACAAGCAAACAAAGCATCGAAAAAAAAAAGAAAGAGCAGCAACAAACGCCTTAGCAGCGAGCGAAATCCCTAAGGCTAATGCAAACAATAACGCCGCGTTGACTTTCCAAACGGTTAAAGCTCCCGATGCTGTTGCTACGTATAAGAAAATCGCGCGCTATACGCCGTGTACAAAAAGAAAAGGCAAAACGGCCGGCAGTTATCTTCGTATATTCTTTTCCGATATCAAAGCGCAACGCGGCACTTAATACCTGCTAAGTTAAGCCCTGCTGTAGAGCAAGGTAGGTACAACACACACACACATACACGTGAGCGAGAATCTACACCGAACTAACAATTAATTATTGGCAGCACTTCAGAGGTCCACCGCCACCGCAGCAGCAGCAGCAGCCGTAGTTAAACATTACGTGGCCCGTATCTTACTGTGCTATCTAATCCTCCTTCTTTCTCTTTCTCCCTTTCACCTCTTCTTCTTCTCCTCTCTCTCTCTCTCTCTCTCGCTCTCTCTCTATGTCGCGCTACTCGCAGCGGCGCCAGTAATCTCGTTTAATTGCCGGCTGTAGACGCGCGCCGCTCGCGCGCGCGCAAGAGAGAGAGAGAGAGAGTCCCGTTCAATTAGTTTTTCAAATAAACATTAGTTTCCTTAACACGCCGAGCCATAACGTGTGCGCGGAGAGGAGAAAGAATAGCGCCGGGGCAAACGAGATAGAGAGAGAGAGAGTGGGAAAAAGGGGCTGATGTCGATGGGGAAAAGAGAGAGAGAGAGCATAAAACGAGGAGAAAGGAGCTCACCCCCTGCAGGAAGGGCTGTGCGCAAAAATGGGGGTAAGTAATTAACGACACATTTATACGATATCGAGGCGCGAGGTACGAAGCTACACCACCGCCGCCGGATATCAGCCGTCCGTATGAAGTGCCTCGCTAATAGGAAGCTATGCCCTCGTCGATAGATACGGTTCTTCTCCTCCTGTTTCTCTTTCCTTTCCCCAACGCGTCTCTCTCTCTCTCTTTTTTAGGGCTGAAGGGGGTGAACTCTTGATGCGCTCGATTGCCCCATACGACACGGGCTTATACGAAGAAAGGGATTACATGCCGGATTTCGCTTGCGCGCACTTCGTCGCGAGTTGATGTTAATGCGATTGTCGTATAGTATACATCCGGCTAATGGATAATACAAGCTTTCGTGTATATTATACTGTGGAATATATATTTAAGCACGCAATCGAATTCTTAAAAAATATTTTTACATAATCTCATCGTTCGGAATCAGAAAGTATATAAGCGAGAAAGACAGACAGAGCGAAAAATCACTCGGAACATCGAAGCCAGACTATACACGCGTTAGCAACGCAGTGCGGGCACAGCTCTTTGTTTACGAACGACTTTCCAAAGGCAAATCGCGCAATAAATCCTGTGCACCGCGATATATAAATCGATATCTGTATAGAGAGAGAGAGGGAGAGAAAGATGTTTCGGCGCGGCTGAATGACAATGTCGGGCGCGGGCGCGAGAGAGCGGCGATTGTTTATACGCGTTTCGGGCCATATAATAACGTTGGCTCTGCAGACATAGGCGCGCATAGGGCCACCTTTTACGAGGCACAAAACGCGCCGCGTATCGTTCGCACCTCGCGCGCGCGCGAGCGTTATGGTGATGTGGATTATTCACTAATATGATTTACGGCGTATTACACACACATACATACACACGGAGGTTTGGCTGCTCCGCGACTCACAATGCGCACATAATGTGAGGCGTAATTTATTAATTTTACTAATGGCTCCTGCCCATTATTATTGATTTCGGCCTCGCGCTCGCGCGACATCTCCGCTGATTTATCCCGGTCGTTATCGGCTGCGCTTAAATCACGCGTAACGGCAGCCGCCGCGGCTAACTCTACGCGCGAGAACGAACCAAAACTCTCCCTCCCCTTTCACTCGGTTAGTTCAAAAAGCTCGTGGCTCTAGGTACTATACATGTACTTGTTCTTCTTCGGCTGTGTAGACGTGGCTGTGTTTGAATTTCGCGCCGGATGGTCTTTGAGGAGCTTGCAGTCATTGAAAATGAGCTTTTTTTGTCCTGCGGGGATGATTCCTTACTGCAAAGGGCGAATTGGAAAAGAACTCTGCTACTATACTTTTCTTATACAGAGAAAAATCTTGGGACGGAGAGAAGAAGCTTGCAAGACGAACCTCCAATATGTGCGCGCTCGTCTGTTTGTCCTTTCTGCGGTGTGTTTCCACCACATATATATACTTTCTAGTCTCGGCGCCGATCGTTCGTGTATTATTGCCGGCCGGCGTCTACTGCAATAACATTTTTATTAAATAATAAACATGTACGGGACGGCGGAGAGGCACGTGGTGTGCAGGGAGAGAGAGATCCGGCTTTGTTAGGTTTGTCGCTCGACTGCAGCGATTTGTCCTCTCGTTATTGCTTTTGGCCGCTCTCTAACTCTCCCGGATATGGCTTTGATATCTCCTTCTCGCATGTGGCAACGGAACGGGATGGAAGCATGAGATTTTTATGGCTACATCTGTGCGTTATTGCCAAGTGTGTCTCGCTAATTACTTTTACGTGTAACACACTTCGGAATAATGATTAACGCAGATGTGCAAGAAAAAAATGTATTATACGACCGATGAATTAAGGTAGAAGCTCAGCTTTGCATGACAAGAGAAATTACCTTTGGACTGAAATTCGCTCGACGAACCTTTGACGATTGGTGTACGAAGAGAGCCGAGTGGCGTATAGGAAAGCCCTGTACTAGAGCGCTCTGCTGCGGACTTGTTTCGTGCTGTCAGGAGCAGCTCCGGTGCAAATCGAAGATGACGTTAAGCTTCATTCATAACAAAAGAAGAAAGATTCTTTAATATTTGTTGTTCTGCTGCGTGTATTTGTATTAATTAAAGTTTTTAAATTTATAAAATTAATTACTAGATATATTATAGAATCGTTACAACAATAATGAAACAGTAATTATAGCAATCGTGGTGCAGATATAGCATGAGCAGCTCAAGCAGGCCTAACAAGGTAGTTTTGACACAGGTAGCACGCTGCTATATATATATGCAGTGTGCGTGCTTTAAAGTGATGAGGGGAATATGAAAATGCCTATGCGCCACCTATCGTCGCAAGCCAGAGACTTATATAGAGATCCGCAAAGTACAAGCGGTAGGCGAAACAGAGAAAGTCCACATATAATAATCACGCTTCACGCGTATTATAGAACATTATAAAAATTCGCTTATAATTATTCTCAATGCCAAGAAACAAGAAGACTCTTCCTGCTTTTAGCCTCAATTGTGAACTGAGTCTGAAGCTTCCGCAGGTCCGCATAACAAGAGGATTAGCGCAGCGTTATATACTCGATGAACCTTTGACGATTCCGTTTGAAGCGCGCGCGGGAGTTAAACGCGCGCTTGCTGCGGAGTACCTCGGAGCTGTCACCCTCTTTGCTGCTGCAGCAGCGGCCGCTTCTCTTTCTCTCCCTATATATGGTACAGTGGGATTAGGCCGCGCGAGTAGTAGTAGTAGTATTAGTAGTATAGCAACCTCTTGGCTTCGTTGACCGCAAGCCGGACGCGCGGCCATTATTAGCGTGTACTTGCTGCTGTCGGTACCGCAAGCATCCTTTCCTCTCTCTGTGTGTATGTGTGAGCGCGAATAATTATAGAACGCGACTCTCGCCGTCTTTAAGCACATCAAACACACTCGGTATCGCAAGAGTGTAAGCGGATTAGCGAGAGCTAATGGTTCTTAGGACAGCGAGCGTTATGTGCTCCTTGCCGAATTTAGAATACTTTGCTCTGTCGTCGACAGTGATGCCGATGAGTTATAAGCGTGTACGTGTTGTGGAAAAATTTATTATCGTTGTAATTTTAGCTTCAGGAGCTTTGTTATAGACTAATATATAGACGTACTGCGCAATGATATACGATTGTTGGAAAAGTTATTGGTATAATTCTGCGCACCTTTCACCGAGCGCACTGATTGATGGAAATGTAGGCAAACTGACATTTGCATTTAAAGCTTCGAATTCAATGCTCAATGGTCGGAACACATCACTGTCAATTGGAGAAACGTGTTGGAAACAAATTTACAGAAATTCACCTGATGACGACGAGTCGAACGCAGCCAAATGAGCGTTCTATTATACAAGCCGTTAATTTACAAACGCGTGTACAAAACATCTCCCCGTCAGCGCAGCTCTTCGATCCCTTTGAAGCTCATCGCGTAGTAGCTATTTTTCCGGTTGATTTTTCGCGATACGGATCTGAGATAGTATATGAGGAATTCTACTGTATAAAACGAGATATTAGGGGTTATAATTAGTCGAAAAGAAAATGTTGGGTCTGGCGCCTGAACAATTTGTATCTGGTTCTATATGTCTAAAACGATACAAAACGACTTTTCAATGCGTAAAAAGTGACTTGTGACACTATCTTCTAGGCCCTTCTCAAATTATACGAAATGTAGCTATTGTTGAAAGACATCTACTTTATGTCCGAGGGTGCAAACGGGTAATGCATATTTATAGCATCAAAGTTAGGAAAAGGAGCTTCAATTTGAAGAAGGATCGTTAAAAATTGTTCGATTGAAAATAGCGAAAAATCATGAATAATTTGGGATTTTTCGAAATCAAGCAATGTGTCCTTTTTTCATGATCCTCCCTCCCGCCCAAGATCTCGTTTTTTTTCTATGGAATTTCTCGTATATACACACAACAACACGTCGGACAAAGGGATTTTCATCACCATCAGGCAAGCTCCTTGTCTGTGTAATCGTGAAACTCCTACTACTCTCTTTCCGCAATCCAGAGAGCGAGAGAGAAGACTGATAATTAGTTATAACGAAGCGATGCGTGTTTGATGTCAGAAGGGGGTGGCCCGATTGATTGGTTAATTTAAAGGGACGCTGACAGAGAAAGAGCGAGAGAGAGAGAGAGAGAGAGAGAGAGAGAGAGAGAGAGAGAGAGAGAGAGAGAGAGAGAGAGAGAGAGGGAAATTGAAGATAAAGTGCAAGATGTATACGTATACGCGCACTAACTAATCGCATGCAATCTCCTCACTACATTACGTCTCGCACTACATGCGAAAATCCATCCTACCCTGGTGTACACATATCAAGTGTATATATTGTATGCCTGTGTGAGCTGTATAAATGTATCAGAAATTAAGAAGAAAAAGGTGAAGAGAAATGCAGCAGCGTTGAACGTCAAGCTATTTGACACGAGTGCGTGTCCCCGGAGCATGCTCATTCATCATTTCTGTATTATATATATAGTAATATGGCGTTAGCATGCATGCACTCGTGCCGTTTTTTCTTCTTCGCTTAAAAAACCCAGTGAGATGTTCTCGTTTCGCGCCCCGATGCAGTGTGGTGTGTGCTTTTACGAGTACACGAGCACCGAGTTTATCGCGAACCGCTGTAATTTTGCGCGATGACCGCGCACAGTGTATATCGACGATAAGAATCTTATATTATACGCGCGGCTTTTTAGAGCGCATAAAGGGAAAAATATATTACGATGCGCGAGAAGTGCACGTTAGGTACTATTGTCGTCGTTTTTGGATTTTGTTACGCTACATACAGGCATTAGTATATTGCGTTGGTAACTTGAATGACGTGATAAAATTAAAAGGAAATAATGCGATAAAAGTTAGTTCAGGAAATAATTTTGATTAACCTATATAAGTGAGTTTCGTTTCAGACCGTCCAAGCCACTTTTCAAATTTGACGAACGCACCGACTTGTAGTATGTGTAAGTTCGTATTATATAATGTATGTGCTTATACTAAAAGCCTAATATAAAAATGCAAATATCTATATGTGATATAGTGTGTACAAGTGGCTACTAATGAAAATCTGTAATCTAAGGGTCTATCTAGAATGTCTTGCTTGCTAAAGTGTTGTGTCTAGCTAATATAGGGTCTAAAGGTATCTCCTTCTAGCCACTAATGTTTATAGGATTATACTGTCAATCTTTTTGTTATGTACCTGGCTCAGGCTTCTAAAGCTACTTGTACTGGCGCTGCGGGCCTGCAAACACAAGTACAGTATGGTTCATCACCACGCACAAAACTGTATATAGTTGAGGAAAAGAACTAGTATTGTGACTATGAAAAAAATGAAGAAAAAAAGTTAGAAAAGTATATATAGAGAAATAGAAATAGATTAGGATAGAGTATATATCATACATATTTTTTATTCATATGGTTTAATATAGAGTAAAGACGTATAATATATATAGGTATAGTTTAGTAGCATACTGGTATTATAAATATTATACAGGTTATATCAAAGATCGTGAGGGGGAGAAAGATAGAAATAGTGTATATAGTCAGTCATATATAGATGTATAAATGGTGCACAGTGTGTAACAAAATTCATAACAGAGACGTATGCATGTATGTACACACAGGTTATTAGAGTTTAAGTGGCGCTTTCGGAGAACAGGTGTGTCGGTGGAGGCATATACACATATGCGCATTCAAGACGTGGCACACACCGTGTGTTCGTATACGTATTGTATATATATATGTAAATGCTGTAGGTACGCTATATATACGTGCACACATATCTACGTACCGTATGTATTCCCCCGTGACGTGTACATATAAGTATGCGTGCGCTAGCAATTACCTTAAAGCTTTTGTTAAGCTTAGCAAGATATCGTGATTTCGTTAGCCTTGCAAGAGAATGATTTATAAGCCTTTTAAACTTCTTTTTGTTTCTTTAGGCTCTATATGCTTGTATAATCAACTATAGAATAAAAATTGTGTTCGAGGTGTATTATGATTGATTAGCTCTGTATAAACTTCAACTAATATAGCCTCAAGAGTTCTGAGTTATAGACACGATTAAAAGATTGCAAATTAATTTTTGAATACCTAATTCAGTTCATGCATTATATTATAATGAAATTTCCATGGTAATAGTGAAAATTTAATAAATCAAAATAAAATGCAGGAACTGCAAAGTTCAGTTTCAAATTTTCAGGCCATTTCGTCAACTTTAATAAAGCTTGAATGAATAATTTGATGATTTCTGGCTATAGAATCTGAAGTTAATTATAGTCAGTGTACTGTGTGTACAAATGTAAGTATGGTCTCATATACATTTATATTTCTATGGTACTGAAATTGCCACTTCACGCGATAATCGAGTACAGCACATTTATAGCACAAGTTACAGCAGACACTGGTAACATCGATACATCATAAAGAACACATGTATACCTACGTATACCTGTAGATATAGTCGTATACGCCTGTGGTATATGTGAGAAATGTATAATAACTGGTATAAAGTCATATAGGTACGTCATTACGGTATTTGCTTTAGGTATATGTATAATTATAAACGCGCCTTGGAAATGCGTTTTTTATATTCTGGATACCCTTTTTCCATGCTCTTACTCAATCACTTAACAAATTTATCGCATATACATGAGTCTGTTAACTACTGTAAAGCAATAACGAAATCTATAATAATTAGAAATAATAAAATAGTTAGCGTAACTATATATATCCAACGTATGCAACGCTGCAAGAAAAAATACAAAAATTTTTAAATAGCCAGCCGATGATTATTGAAATAGTCTTGAGTGACGCAAATATACGGATACATTTTTTATTTGCAATCGTCTCGTCTGCTTTTTCTTTATTCACAAACTGGCCATTTATATTCGCATTTGCAAAAGTTTCTTTGAGTATACATATAGGTGTTATTAAAAATTTTTATCAAAGTAACCCCTCTAGCTATATATTCAAATTAAACAATAGAATTCAATTCATTCACTTGGCCCATCAAGGCTGTGATAATAATCCAACGAGTATATAAAAGTAACAAGTTATAATTGCGAAAAATCGTACTTGGGTCGAATGCGCGTGTGTACCCACATCTACAAAGTAGCAAAGCGCGGAAGAAGAAAGTCTTCCGCCTCCGTCTTCGCTATATTGATTTTCCACTAGCGCCTTAGCTCTCCTTTTCCCTCTCTTCTATATACATATATAGGTACGTTGCACAGCGCAGTCCGCGAGAACACAATGGTTCTCGGGTTTCCTCATTGTACCGGCGGGTACGCGCTCGATTACTCGACCATTAATCTAACTGGATGTCGATTCGCGAAGACGACAAAGCGCACGCGAGCGCTCGACAAACTTTTTGCTCATTTATATATAGGCGGCGATATACGACATCGATCCTTTTTCTCATGGATCTCTCTTCTCGCGGATTCGCTCGAAGTCTATCCGAACAGTGCAGTGGAATTTTGATATTATATGGTCACTGCGGTTCACTAGAGGAAGAGTTTTGCGGATTTTAAGTGGAGGAGGAAGGATCCATTGTGACCGAGAAAACTCGCTTGGCGATTTTCAAGGGTTATGTGTATACTTGAGAAATCGATATGTCGAGCGTCATTTTCGTGCACGGAATTTTCATTCCTGCAAGTTTCTTTTTGGAGATGATGTTCGCGGGGAAAAATCTCGACAGCAGTATATGAATGAAAGCGATTTGTTTACGAATAATACAAAAATTTCGCTAGAAAAAATCTAAGACAAAGAGTATAAAAGGAGACAATAACCGGCATATTTGTCGCGCGATTCAGTATGCGATGCACACAAGAGTAATTTATTTTTCATTGCGCAAAGCGTTATATTCTAATTAATCTCACATATGTACAGCGCGACCGTGTTTTTATCCGAGTGATGAGCAGTTATATGACCCACTTCCGTACGCAGACTCAAGTACGGAACGACTTTTTTCCCCGCAGCGCAGAAGAGTCACTTCATGCGCGGCAATTGCATTATTCCACGCGCTCTTTCACTCCGTGCAAAACAATAAAACCTCTACAGCCGCGATCCAGATCAGAAAGTCATCGTCGTATATACTCTACTCGAAAAACTCGCTCTCTCTCTCGGCAAACAAAATTACCAATTTCCAGCAGTAAACCCTATTTTCCTTCTTTTAAGGCTCGTCTAAATTCTGCGCGACGGAAAAACTCGTTTAAAAAAAGCATCGCGAAGTCGAAACACGCGCCTTTTCCGCTTCCCTTGGTCCCATCGTTATTCCAAAACAGTGCAAGTGTTACATACGATCTTTGCTATATTAGGGTGACATATCGGTTGGGGTGTGCGTTTGTATTAAATACTCCTCAGGCTCATATACAGGATAGCTCAGGAAGTAGCTATATCTTCCGAGCCTGATAAGAAGTAGAAGCGGAGGGAAAAGTCGTTGTGCTTTCGGAAGCGTCCCTCTCTCGTGTGTTCAAGAGCTCTTTCGTGCGTCTCTGCTGCGCGCGCGAATCGATAAAACGACTTTCGCCCGCCTGATGCAGGACCCGGATTTTCACAAGCGAGAACGAAACCGTGGAGGAGGCCAGCGAAATAACGAATGAGACACACTTTTTAGGGATTTGCCGTCCATTTTCTCTCCCATGCGCTTTTATTCCGCTTACCTATACCGACATCTCGAGAATTTTTTTGTTTGCAGTGATGTCGCTGTTTTGTAGTATAAACTCGTGAATTCGCAATGAAAAACATCCGGCTCAAGGTGGCAGCTCGTGACTCTGTATATCTTGCGATTTGTCACTGCATGTGAAGCTTCAGCAAACTATATCGGTTTTCCATGACATTATATTAAGAGTCTCCTAATCCGTATAGAGTATTATCGACATCGTTCATTTTTCAGCAATAACGATCAAACGCCAACAAAGCCGAGCCCATCAGGGTAAAAATTCTGACACCGACGTTTATCTATTAAAAAGCAGGATGCGACTCTCCAGCCATAACGGATAAAAAAATGCAGGTCGACGCGCGTGTATAAATTTCTCTTTTATCGGATTCTTTAACGAAGCCTATACTCCCAGAAGTAATCGCGCTCGTTAAGATCTCGTCCCAGGCTCTTAATCACCGTCACGACGATTTCGCTTTATCCGACAGGGTATAGGATATAATGAGAAGCATCGAACGCTCGCGATATATATATATTGGCTTCGACTGCGATTAAAACCCACGTGTTCATTATACCGTGAACTTGCGCAGATAGAGCGATGCGTTTGATGAAAGGGAGGCTTTTTCACGGCGGACAGATCGAGAGTAAGGTAAAGAGTGAGCAACGATAGAATTCTAGTGCGTATTGCGTGGGAGCGAACAGCCCGGAAATTAATCCTGCTGCTTTGAGCTCCAAAAGAATAATCTTCTGTCAGTCGTCGCTCGATTATTCCTTTTTTTTCACTCTCTCTCATCACTACGATGAATCTAGGACGCGTGTGGAGTGTTGACATTCACCTGATTACTTTTTTCAGCTCATTTTGTTGCTTACCCTACGAATATCCCTAGTAAATTAAAAACGTATTACCACACAGCACATGCAGGAGAAAAAATGCACGGTTTTTGCTTTTTTTTTAGCCAGCTTACAAAGGCTTCATTAGCGACCGAAGCCCGTAAGCTCTTGCACTATCGTTGGATCACGATAAATGACTTCGGGTTCAATTAAAGTTCACAGAGAGAAAGCTCGGCTGAGATATGCTCTCGAGATAATAGCTGCAGCCGTAGAAGAGAGGGCAATGAGACGACGCAACCAAGTGCCTCGAGTTTCATCTAACTATTTGTCTATGAGACTCTTGAATGTCGTAATAGCTCTATGTAGTTTACTGCGATTCGTAATTAATTGTTTATACGAGTGTGTGCTTTTGTCTGTCATCAGTCATTATCGATTTTCTATTTGAGTTTGAGAGTGTGATTTGTTGGAATACTTCAGAGGAAGAAATGCGAACGATTTTCTTACTGAACACAATTCTTCGCGATGATAAATTAAAGTTCTCTTCAGCAGTTTTGAAGTATACTTTATTACGACGGGATCAATATTTCATTATTTTAAAAAACGCTGATGCAGAACTAGGTACAATATAACTTTGCGTCATAATATATAAGTAGTATCTCATTCATGAAAATCTTATTTATCACAAACAAACTTATGCTCTACTTGATTACACTTCAGACGTTATTCTAAACGCTAAAAATAAGTATTAATAAACGGTAAAATATGCTCGAGGATGCAATGCATCACAACACACCTACAGCTATTTCAGCGCTAAACAACATTTAAGTTTCAAAACTATTCTAGATAAAATAAGTATACGCATCAAGACTACGCAAAGTTTAGTCATAATTATTCCGAAAATTCAACAAACGAGTTTCTTCTCATACCGAATTCCAAAGCGGCCTGTATATATATTTTCATCGACATGTTTCGCGGAGCAAAACAGCATCTACGGAATAATTTCGCCATCTGCAATCCCACGCATCGAACGGAGCCACTAGCGCAAATAAAATAAAATCGAAGTTTCGCCGAGAAATACCATCGAAGTTGCCAATCGTATATAGTACGGGAGCGCGTGCGTATAGGTATATACAACCACTGTGCAGCCGACATTGAAAAACAGCCCGCGCGTGTAGTGCGATGCTTTTTCTATAGCTATATATACACATCATGTGCATATACGATTTCCTCCCGATAATTCAGCGTCGCGACTTCCTTCTCGCGCTTTTATTTTATTTTTTCTTCTATATATTTCGCAGTTCTTATCTCGCGCATTGATGTATATATATACACGACAATGAGCGAGCCTCAACGATGACATCTCTCGCGTGAGAAACTACCGTTGGATCTCGAAGCCAGATTGTGTAATATACGTGTGTGTATATACGAGTGTATGAGTTTTTTACACTCGAGCGCGGCTATCGGCCGTTTGATGTAGGTATATATATATAAATACAAAGTTGGCAGGAAACGCGAGCAGTTCGGGCTGATCGGACGCTGCTGCTGCTGCTGCTACACGCGAAATAGTATGAAGGGGGACGATTAGCTGGTTCAGATAAAATTGCGCCGCGACGCGTTAATAATTCACTCCTGGCGCTGCTCGACTTAAATTGCTGGCATAGGAAGTATATTTCTCCCTCTCTCTGTTTGCTCATTTATGAGACAGCTCTGTTAGTACGAACGCGCGCTTATAAATTATTTATCAGCAGTCCACTGCTGTTATTTCGGTTTATTTTTACCTGTTGATCTGAAAATTCATTAGGGCTACTATATGTGCCGATTGTCGTTGTGCATAACGCAATTGATTGGGCTTTGTTGACCGAATGCTGTTTTTCAAAATGGAGGTGGGGTAACGTTAACAATAATTGGGGCTACTGGAGTGCATATACTTTTTACTACACTGTAATTTATTCAACAATGCACGAGTAGTTTCAGGTATTATTACTCTAATATCTATTAATAGGAAAATTCGGTTCAGTTAAAAAAGAATTGATTATCATACTAGCTACAGCGGGGGACAAAGTGATTTGAGAAATGTCGGAAATTCCGATATATAGGTATAATCTATTCACTAACGGTCTATAGCTATATGTAACTTTTTCGGGGTTATCAATATTGCGTGTATCATCTAGTAGTAACTAGAGATTCTTGAAATTATACTACTCTCGCACCTGTCGGGACAGAATATCACTTTATCTCGGTGACACACGAGACCGATACATGACAAGAGGTGTATTAATATACACACACAACGTAAGCAACGCACATTATATAGATACATAAAAATTTGCCACAAAAGTAGACAAATTCGAAAAAAAAAAAACAACGAAAAGATGACATTACCTTGCTCCTGTTACGCGGCGCGTAATCCTCCTTGCTGGGCTTCCTCCTCTTGTCCTTGAGTATCATTCTCGCAGCGGCGAACGCCATGTTTGCTCACTCTGTCTCTCACTTCCGGTGCAAAGTGACGCGTGCGCGGGTAACCGCACTACAGCCGTTCTTCTTCTTCTTCTTCTTCTTTCGCGCTCCCCTAACTATTGCTTTGTTTTCGCGTACGTCCACTAAAACGTACTGTTTTACATGTATATATTTATTTATTTATATATACGACTAAACTCTAGCGAATTATTTAATCCTATTATCACCCTTCTTGTTTTGTATCGCGTGTACGTATATATAGTAAGAATGGTAGAAACTAGGCTGCTCTAAAATAGACTGAAATCTTAATGAGCGCTCGTTGGAAGCTCGTTCTTCCTCACTGTTGCTGCTGCTGTCTCCCTCTCGAACTTGAACACTGCAGGCGATGTGCATCGGCGGCGATGTACTGATGCCGACTCCTCCTCGTCCTCGTCGTCAGCTGCTTTGTCGAGCTGCACTTTTTCCACGGTAGTAGCACCTCAGGTTTATACTGATTATCTTTGGCCGTCTCCTGCAAACAACAGCAGGGACTGATGATGACGATGGCTTCTGAGGCGGCCCTCGTGCAGCAGTGGTGCAAGCTCTCGGTCGCTCCTCCGCGCATTTGTCACGCACACACCCTCGCGTATCCAGGCGCCTCTCCTTTTCCCTCTGCTACGACCGCGGGGGCGCTTCTCGCTTTTAACGCTCCTCGACGGCGTTTTGCTGCTGCTGTTTTCACTCTCTCCTTATAGCTCTCTTTCTCACTCGCGAAACACACACTCACACTAGATATACATGTAGTTGATTTATACGACTGCTTCACACGCTACGTTGATCTCGACGATTTTAATTTCGGCTGGATCTTCATGTTTTGCGACGCTCGCTCCTGCTGCTGCTGCTGCTACTGAGGGGAGGAGAGCTGGCTACTGGATTATGCCCATCGATCTATAAAGGAATAATCGCGGATGATTTTTGTTTCTAAATCTACTTTGTTGCGTTGGATGATGATGGATTTCATGCGTTATTTTGTGTCTGACGGACTCATTCGTTCAAGCATAACATGCAGTGCGAATACATTTTTTGGTGTTTCCAGTCGTACGGTAGTATATGAATAATAATTACTTACGGGCGTAAAGTCAAATGTTAATTGCATAAAATTTGGTAGCCAGAATTTACGATGCCATCTGTTTAAATATTCAGTTCACAGACGGTGCTCCGAGACGAACAAATGAATTCAATTGTACACGTTATTTTTAAGCTTGCAATAGGTGCAGTTAATGTTTAAACGAGTCTCGAGCAAAAAATACTCGATAATGGCTCGAGTGATATGGATCAGAACGTCAATAAAATAAAATTACCTTCCGAGGTATCCATTAACCCCCCAAAACAGGTAGTTTATCCAGGGTGCAAGACCTCTTGATTGTTTGGAATACATGTCAGAGAATAAAGCTGCACGGAAGGATAAAAAAAGCCCAAGTCGTTAGAAATGCAAATCTCGAAAGCTCGCATTAAATTGGCCTTTTCGCGAGCTTGCGCTCAATTTGTACCTTGTAATTAACGGAATAACGAGAGCTGCGGCAAAACAACGGCGTCGAGCTGAGACGAATAGAATAGGGCCGATTTTACGATCTCTCGCCCAGCTGCACGCGGGCTTTCTTCTAATTTATACGACGAAGCGAGCCGCTTTTTTAATGAAGCTGCGCACGAGAGATATCGAGGGCGTAGCTCTCGTTCAAAAAAATGGGCTGGAATTTGCATGAAATTGAAGTTCTCTTGATAAAAGAAGGGAATTGCTTGAAATGCGTGATTCATAAGCGATGGGCCTTTAAAGTGACGGAAGTGGGTCAAAAATACCTATGGCAGAGTCAGAAAGAGAGATAAACGATTCGCAGTGTATCATTCATCTCTTCCTGACAAACTGTAATTAGAGATTGAAAATCTCACGAAGCGATGAGTAGAGATTTATGTGCATTAAAATATTCTGAAAAAAGCTTAATAAATATCAGATAACAAAAAGAACAGTCCTTATTATATATACCTACAAATATATTCTAGCTTCAATTTCATCTCCGATATTTACCCTGAAAACACGAGAAGAGAGCCACTCGACTTTTTTCCCCATTCTCCAAACAAAGCTGTGGGATATTACGTTCTATACCCGCGCGGGTATATTCCTTGATGGCGAAGAAATTTCAAATGCAGATTGTATAACGTTAAAATCCCACGCGATTATCGAAGACAAAAGGGCCTCTCGTTCTATTATTTCTCTCTCCTACTAAGCTTTTCTCAATATGCGCATTCATGCTTTGAGCCGCGCTATAAATTTTTAATTTTCTTTAAAAAATTTCTTTAAAAATTGCTAAAAAAGTAGTCAGTAGTAGCAATAAAGAAGGAAACTTTTACCACCATCATTTCCCCTCATTCAATCATCCAGCGAGCAAATGTAAAACAAACACAAAGTTCTTCCCTCGACCCTGCTGGCCGCGCAAGCTCGCCTGCGTTACACAATGCGTGAATTTTTAATTCTCCCCCTTGTTCGAGCAGTAGCTGCAGCAACTTTGATAGTTGTAGGGAAGGGGCCGAACACCGCAGTCGAGTGTAGCAACGCCGACTTCAAACTCTCCTAATTGAGTTTCGAGAGCCGACGCCTCGACGCGCCCGAGTTTTGCTCCGGTAGCAGCTATATATGCTACTGCAGTTCATGTGGGCGGTGTCGCGCGCGTTGTAACTATGGAATTCCGGCGGACGAGGTGTCTCCTTCTCTCTCGCACCCGGAGCTTGTATTACGAGAGGTAATGCCTGCAGGGAAGTAGCGGCAGTCTTGCGCGCAATTAGCGGCGATAACGGTTTTCGGAAGCTTATATGGGAGCTTGCGGCCGAGAAAAATATATGAGCGAGATGCCGCCGCTGGGGAGGCTTGTTTGCTGGAAATATTATTGCCTTCTGGGATTGCGATTTGTGGAGTTTGGTCTTGAGTTATAATACTCGGTGGTCGTGTGCAAGTTCGGTTTAAATTTTAACTTACGACGTGTTTGGTGTACTTTATTGTTCTAGCATTACTATTTAATTTAACGTCGGAAGTTAAAAAGACAACGATATTCCTATTTACGAGGTATGCATAGTTATCATTGGCATTATTATTATTGATCTGTATAAATTTTGCTCCCTTCATTTAGCCAAAATTAAAATCGTGTAAAGTTTCGAGTGACCTAATTTAGGTGCGGCACGTGAACGTATGTACTATCTCTCTCGCGACTAATCAAAGAGTAATAAAACGAGGATCGCTGAATTTTCCCCTCCGCTAATTTCATCATTAAGTAAATCAAATGCCGCGAAATTTTTCATCCAGTCAGGGACATGCATAAAAAGCCTCTCTTGGCTCTCTGCACGCGGCGGCGTTTTTCAAGGCGGCGGTTATGAACTCGATTGGCTGATGGTAGCGTAAGACTGGCTGTTGTCCAAGGCTGAAAAAAGCGAGCCGTCTCGAGCTTGATTGCAGAATCGCGGGATCTCGATGTGTCCTCGCTATTTCCTTTTTTTCTCTGGTTCCCCTTTTTAGATCTTACGCGAGAACTTCTTCGATGTGATTTCTCGAAAATTAGTATTACGAGAAACGCTGAGATACTTAAATTATTATTATTGCTAGCAAAAATGTAATTTGCATAAATCAGAAGTTTATCTCTTATTTGAAAATTCAAACTTATTTCAGCTTGATAACGTTTTTTTTCGATAAAATAAGAAAAGCCAAAGCAGATTCTTTAATGCAATTTCATCAATAGTTAAGCTTTGTACTAGCCAATCGATCGATACGGTAATCTGTTTCTCCATAATATCGTATTCTCGTTAAGCTATACGATTTACCTTGAAAATTATGTCAACATGAATAGACGTGGCAATCTTTTTTTTCTCTTAAAAAAAGTGATGATCGGACGTTTTGAAGCCGTTAATAAAGCGATTTGATTGGTTCGGAAACAAATATCCGGTCTGAATATAGTTACGATTGTGAACTTCTAACCTCAAGAAAATTGGGCGCGCGTAACGCTCACTGGACTTTGCTGGTAGATTAAAAATGTGCTAAATCCTATTTTCTCTATAGGCACATAAAGGCATTTTTTAAATCTAACAAAATATAGCTATCTACTATTCCTCATTAGTTATATGAAGCCATAACAGAGATAGAAATAATTTAAATTGATATAATAAAATTCTTTGACACAAACTATTAGTTAGAATTGGAACCCGAAAATGCAATATTTTTCATATTCTTATCTTTAGTTTCGAAAGTTACATTCCTCACGCCACTTTTAGTTGGGTGCACTTAAAACTTGCGTAGGTTGGTTTACCGAGAATTTCATCAGCTAAAAGTTAGCTTTTTTTCCTATACCCATCTAGACAAAAAAAAATTCTGGCCAAATATTTCGACTCAGCAGTTCTAAGAAGAATCGTCTGCTTAAAATTTATGTCATATTATTCCAAACTTTATACAAGAGTCTGACCAATTCATCGGCCGTTAATGGATAACTCTAAAAAGACAACTCAACAAAGACCCATTTCTCAAGAAACTTTACGAAATTCATTAGGACTCGCTATATAAAACTGGTATAAACTGCCGACAATGCATAAGATTCATACTTCATAAAAATCGACGAAACGCTTACGCCGGCGCACTTTACGATCGGCCGCGATTGCGCGAACAATGCAAAACAGTTTCTCGCACAGCATCTTAATTGCGCTGCTCTCTTAGCTTCTCGGTAACTCGTATATATACTGGCAATTCTCATCGGAGGCTCACAAAGACCTTTAAAGTTAACAGCCTCTTCTTCTTCTTCTCTCTATAGCTTTAAAAGCTCGGCAACAATGAAGATGAATGTCCATTGAAAAATTGCGCGTTTCTTGGCGAAACTTTCGCCTGCAGGGATTTGCGCGAGAGAAAACGATTACTCAGGACGTATAAAGACGGCGCGGCGAGTGTGTAGCACTCGCGCACCTGTCGCCCAACCGGAATTTCCGGGTAGAGCTATCGTTATAACTGTATGGCTATACGGTGTCCCGCCGAATGGCTGAGAGGACTTTCTGTACAGCCGGAAAGATCGTTCCTGAAAGGTGTTGGAAGGCTGATACTCAAAGTCGTATACTGCTTTTGCTTTAGTGATAACTTCTTATGGGACAGTGATATCGTAAAAAATCAGGTCGTGAGGAGAGAAGAGTATGAAAGACTCTACAAATAAATTCAGTTATTACTCTTTTTTGAACGTTTCGAAATTCACGTGATTTTATGCTTGCCTATTTTCTTTTTTATTTCATTTCTTGATTTTCGATGATAATTTTTATATAAACTATGATAACTTGTGATTCATTATTTCCCAACGAAAAAAATTACAAGTACTCAATACAGCATGATATTTATAATCGGCAAAGAGCTCTGCGATAATTTGGAAAATATTTATCTCTTTCTTTTCATTGTCGTATAGAATATAAATTGTATAATGCAATAAATTTGAAAAATTAATTATTTTACTAACGATTTGAATAAGAAATGAAGAGATTCGCTTAGAAACCAAATCAAAACCAAATCAGCGTACAGTTCATCAAGGTAAACCACACGTTCTTCCACAACAGCAAAAGCATGGAGCAACTAATCTTCCTCAAACGAACAACCGAAACAGCGTGCAGTCCTGCAGCTCATAAATTTCCACGCACTCATAGCTCTCACCTTCATCAGTACACTCTCGGATAAAGGTAGAAGTCATAAAACACGCAGCTATCCGTCCGTCAGAACACAGCGCATTTGTATACGCATGTAACTACCGTCAAAAGCGTTAGGTACAGCATCGTAAAAGCGCTAAAACGCAAAGCGCTCGAGCGCGAAGTCGATTCGCCGAAAGCCAACGTAACGAGGGTGTAAAACGCACCTTATACTGCATATAGCACGATATTTTCGTGTACCCGCATTCCAAGCGGCGATGAACTGAGTGGGGTGGATAGAAGCCTTTGAGGAAAGGTGAGAAAATCCCGCGGTATGGAGTTACGCGGTTTTTGGAGCACGGGCCTAGTTTCAAAGGCATTTTAGTCGGTTGTGGAGAGTTGTTTTTTTATTGCTACTGCGATTTAAATGTTCCATTGGTTTCGAGATTATTTATTTCAAGTAGTTTTTTCGAAGCTTTTAAAAAAAGACGTTTGCTTGATAATAGGTATATTCAGTAGTCAATAATATAATAGATCAACAACAAGTAGAACAGGTCGTGTTTGGTCAGACGCGAACTTCATATTATTCGGTTTTGCTTGAAAACTGATTACACAGTTTAGAGATATTATTTGTTTCTTTTTTATTTGGTAAAATGTCTATTTAATTAAAATATTTTTAAAAACACTCAGATGACAACGGTTAGGTAAATTTAATTTGTAATTTCAGAAACTACGTTAGCGTATCTTTGATGAGAAACGCCGAGAAGAGCAAATCTCAAAGACGACATCAATCCTGACAATTTGCACAGAAGCCTTCGCTCGAGAGACAGGCGCGCGCATTTTCCGCCCATAGATCGAGTTTATGTGTATACACACTAACCTAGAGAGCATCGCCAAACGTCTGTGCGCAAAAACGGAGTCAGTAGGCTAGTGGCGATATTGGCCTCGCATCGCGTAGCTCGCTTATGGGTTAACGGCCCCCAGTCACGCGTCCGCGACTCGGGATAAACGATTCTTCGACGATGTATTTCTCCCGAAGGGATATTCCGCGAACTTACGGCGTTCCGACGGCCAAGTTTATGCGAGGTTCGTTTCAGCAACCTCGGATGTATGCGCTTATATTTATGGTGTTAGGATATTAAAGATCTAATTGATGGTTTATCCTGTTTAGCTTTGAAACAGTTTAATAGAGGTTGTTCTACGCTCGATATAAGCTTTGAACAAAAAGTTTATAGTTTTCTTTACTCTTCGTTTTATCTCTATTTCTCATTCGCCAGCACGTTGTTCGTGTTTAAGTATGTCAAGTAAATATTAGTTTTCCTCTTAATCATTAATAAACGCTCCGTATATACTAGAGCTAGCTTTACTCGAGCTTAGAAAAGCTGACGTTGATAGCTTCGTCGTCTTTAGTGTCTTTTACGCAGCGGTGATATTATCATAGACTATATTCACAGAAAATTATGTAACATCTATTAAAAAAGTACTTAACGTGACAGCAAAAATAGCAGAATTCGTGAAGAATAGGTTTTCAATGTCCCTATGTAGGACCAAGATTGAACGAAAATTATTTCGAATTGGTTTGCAGTTTTACTAATCGAACACAATTTAATTATCAAACAAATACGACCTGCAAGCACTAGAATAAACGCTGTTTTGGTGAGTAGCAGGACAACCACTAACGTGAACTTTTCGGAAATCAGAGCACTCTTTATCTCCAGAGCACGAAACATCACGACCCAAACTTTCTCCATGCGAACTGTACGAGAAAAAAAGAGAAAATAGCCAGCAGTTCGCTACTCCCCTCAAATTCCCGAGACTTGTGAAAAATCTCTTTGTCCCACGTCTTGCTTAATCAGAAGAGCACGAGTTGCGTATCAAGTGAAAGACGGGGACACAGCAGCAAAGAGAGATAACTTTAACGTTAATTACTTTTTGTTGCGAACTTTTAACCCCTCGAAAGAAAGACCGGGGGACGAACAAAGATCAGCACTGGCTTCGGGCAAAAAGAAAGCTCGTATATGGGAAAAAGGTTGTTATCCATCCGACCGTATCCTCCTCTTCTTTTTCTCTTTATACTATCACCTTCTCTCTTTCTCAACACTTTTTCCTGATCGATGGTATAGCCAAGTGGCGCGCGCAAAGAAAACAAGCGAGATTTCGCCTCGTCGTCCTGGAAAATACACACTTCACAGTGGAATAGAGAACTACAGGAGGTTATAGTCAATTTCTGATTTTTATGCGGACTTTATGGAAACTTTGCACTAGGTATACGATAATTTTCGGTTGTTGATCTGGAATAAATAATTGTACATCGTATTCTGTGACAGAAGAAATAACTCTTTTGTAGAAGTGGACTGTGAGATACTGTTTATGTACTTTGAAATCAAACGAAGTAAAACGAAAAGAGCTAAAATGATGCTGTAAAGTTGTTATGTGATGCTCAGAACTCGACAAGCTCTTAGACAAAATAATCTGCACTATTAAGAAGTGTCATTCATTTTGCTACGTACTATAAAAAGTTTAATATTCCAGTCTAGAAATGTTTAACAACTGTTTTGAATTGCATCAGTTCAACGCACTTTTTACAAATGTAATTACGCATCTGAAATAAAAGCAAAGAGAATTAAGTAGTATTGTAAAAAATCCAGATAGTAACTTGACAAACGCGAGGAATAAAAAGCTTCAACGACGACTTTGATATTTTTTATTTCAGTTTGTCAGAACTAGAAAGCGTGCATCCGGAATGCTTTTTATTTTATCTCGTGAAGCATACATGATGCACACGTGCAACCGGAGACGCAGTTGCCACAAAAATAAAAGTACCGCCCGTAGTTAGATGAATGATTGGAATATCTGTGTTTTCGAGACCGCACGTGGCTTTTCCTGTAAATGAACTTGCGAGAATAACGTCTAGTCATTTTTCACGGTTTCATAACAATATTTTTCTGACTTTTGCTTTCAGTCACGAGAACAGAAAAAATAATGAGGTAAAAGAATTCATTATCAAGAAATATAGCGGATTATTAATAACTCCAGTGGGAGAGAGAGAGAGAAATCCGCTAGAAAAACTAATTACCGCAACTGCCTTCAAATTATGTACAACCAAAGCGATTCCATTATCAACTTCAGCCCACTGGATATTAAAGCTCAGTCAGCAACTCCTCGAGCAAAACCATAATTAATAATTCCCAGTAAATACAATTCCTCAACAATTCCATTCAAGCCAACTACGGCTTATACTCCACAACAACATAGCGTACATTCCTCCATAGCCTCGGGCACAAAGTCCTTGAAAATCGGAGAAACTACTTCTCTTGGTCCGCTTTCGATTTACCGTCCTAGCCTATATAAACCCGCAGGAATTACTATGAAACTTGCGGAGCCCGAACGAGTCTTTCTGCCCGACTCATCAAATTCTTTATACGGCTCATTCGAGCCGATAGAGCTGAGCTCGCTCGCGCGCGCGCTGTGCACGGAAATGAAGTTCGCCTCGGCAAAACTTATCGAGGTCCTCGAGCTTTACCTCCCTCCCACTTTCTCTCTCTTGCAGCCACACTACCTACGACGTTCTCTCCAGAGAGTTGCCTCCGAAGTTTCGAGCTAGCAGTGCGCAGCAGCCGCACACACACACACAAGCAGCTAACTCCTTCCAGCTATACCCCCTACTGTGTTACTTCCTTCTAGCCTTCGAGTTCCGACAATTGATTTCTTCGCGCGGAATTACCTCGACGATGATTTTTGGGAACTGAACTCATACTTCTGGATGGAGTCGACGAGCAACAATCGGTTTTTTCCCTTTGGATATACTTTTTCGTATAATTATATTCATTTATTTTATAACAGTTTCTTTTGGAAAAGGATGCGTATAAATAAAAGTGTTACAAATTCAGTGGTAAAAGACGAGTCCAGTCAGACCATCAAACTTTCATTTCCGCTTTATTTTGTTATCTCAACAATACCAGGATATGGAATGGAGTTATGAAACAATGTTTTCAACCGAATGCTATTCAAATTCATCTATGTCGTTGCATTTGATAAACTACGTACTCCAACTACAAAACAGACTGCACAGGAGGTGGCCGGAGCTTACGCTAAATGCGATACAAACTACTGTAAACTCATTAATCGATCATCATAAATCAACATAAATCCCGCGCAATTTTCTAAAACTCTCTCTCTTCCACTATCTGCCTACAAAGCAACAATAGCCCGGTATATCCCACGACAGCGAAGCAAACGCACGTCCAAGCTCTGAGTAAAATAGTGCCTCTCCTGGTAGAGTCCGTAACGGTATATCCAGTGAAATTGTCAGGTGCGAAGTGCATTACGGCCGGGCACTCGGTCTCCCAGTTTATTAAAGGATATCACGCTGCGCCGGGCTAAAGCTCAGTGCAAGCTCACCGGTAGTGTATATACGCGATGGACTAACTGCCGTGAAATTAAGCAGTTAAGCGGCCGCCGATCCGACCCGATTTCGGCTTGGTTTACTCCCCCCTCCCCCTTCTATCCTCCTGTTTCTTTTATTTCGAAGGACGAGGAGAGTTGCTGCTGCAAGCTCGTCACGAGAGCTGATTAGAAGTTTCAAGAGCGTGTGCAATATGCACGCCACTCGATATTATAATGGCTCGAAGTTTGGTGAATCATTACCGGAGATGCGTATCTTTTAATGAGGCATTCGATATCGCCCCCCGACGAGTTGTTGAGAGCGAAATGTTATATTGGCTTTTCTTTTTCGACCAATTGGAACTCCGACGAGGCTTTTATTGCGTTTGCTTTCGCGCGCGCGCACGCTTCCTGCTTTTCTGTCGAGCTTTTATTGCGCGGATTTTTAAATTAAAACGCCACCAGTGCGAAAGCGGAGTAGTTATTTATATACTACACTCTTTTGCATCCCCTGCAGAGGAAAGTACGAAATGAGTTATTCAAGCTTTGCAATTTATCATCCCGCGGTTTTATGCCGGAGGAAGATAATTACGTGGCTATTTTTCTTTAACTTTAGCGCGACACACTTTGCGCGTACTCGTTTTCTGTTTTTTTTTTTTTTTTTTAATCTTTCATTCCAAACCTTTAGTGTCAATAAATTAGGGACGATTATAGAGCAGTTTTTTTATCTCAAATTCATCTCAATTCGTTACTAACTCTCGTACTGGCGAGATATACTCCGTTAGGTTAGTATCGATCATGACATACCGACGCGGCGGTGTCCGCGCCCTCTTTTTAGCTGCATTGTCGCATCTCCTTCGCTCTTCCCCGCGACGCTTCGAATCGTCCTTGCGGTATTCGCTACCTCGAAAACTCGTTAGTTCGACTATTTTACAGAAGCAGATAATTGTGACTTATTTTATTTCTGGTAATATGTCAACTGAATTTAACCAGTGAATGTGAGAAAAAAAAACACCTGATTGATCATTTTGATTGTTATGTATGTTAAAAGCGAATTTACGCAAGCAAATTGCTTGTTTGTTTATTTTCGACCCGTGTAAATGAATTCCAATCACTCGTGTGTTTAAAGAGTTTACAAGCGTAACCTGTCAACACAGCTTTGTAAGCAATGTAAACCAATAATGCATGCTGCTGTAAGCGGATTAACGGTTAAAAAAGTAATAACGCTTGCGCTCTTTAAAAATTCAATGAAAATTCAATCGTTTTCGCATATTTCAACACACAAAAATCAGTTCGAGCATTTCGAGGCGTTAATTGCACGTCGTTACGCGAATATCATAAATTTGTTTCCTATATCATAAAACGAGAGCTCTGTTATATGAATATAAGGCAGAGAGCGCGCATTAATAAAATCGCGAGGAATCACGCGATATTTCGAACAATTACGGCTTCTCCTCTCCTATATCTCCTCCTCTTTCTATTAACTTGGCTATAGCTAGAGGCGACGCGAGGTCGGGCAAGCTGCAAATTGATACTCGCTCGAGAGGATCTCTCGTAAAACAATTTTAAACTCTCGCTCGTCTTATATCGAGCTCATAAACTTTTATGAAATTCGCAGTGATATTTTTCATTGGCTTTATCGCCATTCTAACGCTTACGTATTATGAAAATACCCATGAGGGTATAAACAATTATACGTGATTTCGAAATGTAAATATAACGAGAGCTGTTGAAGAATAGTCGATGAAAGCTATACACATTTGCGTCAATTTTCTCGGTACTGATACGATCGAGACCAAAACATATTTTAAAATCTGAATACACACTGTATGAAAATCTCTTTAAATTACATTCAAACATCCTTTTGTATATCCTCTACATCGCGTTGGAAAAATTGCATCTCTGGTCCAGCAGCGTTTACTACTGCCGCCGCGCGTAAACTCTCGTATCACGAAAAAGAGAAAGAGACAAAAGTAAAAAAAAAAAACATAAAGCGGGATGAAACACGACGCGGAACAAAATGCTTCTCATTTCGGAACTAAAGCTCCTAATTAAAACTCAACAACGCGTCGCAGCTCTCGGGCAAAAACGACATACGGGGATTCTACATACAGGGATTCGGCGCACTCACAACTCTCTTCTTCCTTGCTTTATCTCTATCTCTCTCTCTGGCGCTCGCTCACTGGCGCGTTATATAGCCGAGTCGCACAGGTTCATGTCCTACTTACAGATATCGAACTAGAGCGGCGCCAGGGCTCTGGCCCACACCCACCCCGCGCGCGGGCTACCGTCGACGCTGCTGCACATATACACAATCCCAGTAGCGAACCGCGATGCAACTCGCGCATACACACATATATATGTGTATATATATATAACTACTGCTACACAAATTTACATACAGCCATATGTATGCATGGACACATACACACACGGGCGAAGGTTTACTCGTATATCTTAGAGCGATTTATCTTGCGTCAGATGCCGAATGGTTTTTGAACAATATATTATAATATATGCAAGAAATATCGTGACAGTGTTTTAGATCCAGTTGCGATTAATCGATGAAAATATATCCAGAAGAACAGAGAGCTACACTACCAGTATATAGGTGTAGATTCTCTGAAGCAAACACACATAGCACACACAGACATAAACTCGGTCTGCACATCACCCACGCTCGCAAGCAATCAAATGCAAAACGGCGCGCACTTTGTACCCCTCTGCACTGATGTTTACTCGCGAATACCGCGCCGCTATATAGATGCACGCAGCATAGCGTCTCTGCACGTGCAGCGATCCGTCCACATATCCGGCGTTGCACAAAGGTCAAGCTCTCGCTGCATGTCTCTGTGTACAATGAGCCCGTAGTACACGTGTCTATATATATGCATATATATATACGTGGTCCGTATAGATCAGGCGTTTTAGGACTCGCGCAAGCACAAAGGGCTCTGTGTCGAGCTTGCGATCGATACATATATACATAACTGTGTCGGGGTCTTTTATAAACGCGTTTAACGCGCGTAATAAACTCGACTGCGATGCGAATGTGTGTACACGCGGCTTGCACCGCTAATTCGACAGAGGTCGATGACAACGCTACGATAACTTTGCTTTATGGCGCGTACGTATGTTTCTGTTTGAATTTTCCGCGCGAAGCTTGTGTTGTGGTTTATGATGTGTTCGGTTGGCTGCTTTGGGTTGGCGCCCTCGCGGTGTATGTATGAACGTGCAATGAACTTGTGCTGTTTTGATGTTTAATGTGAATATTTGTTTTTTTGGTTTTGTGCTTGTTAGTTGCGTGGAGATAAGATTTAATGATTGGGTAATAAAAAAAAGCTCGCTTGTGAATAAGTTGAGTACAGCTGCTATTACGCGTTGTACATAGTGAGTCTCTGTGGAGTTGGCCGTTTGGGAGGGCAATTAAGCCGGGCAAACTTTTCCCTGCCTAATGAGAAGTGATGAATTTTGAGGCTACTCGATTCTGAGTACAACAAATTGCTCGTTGATAACAGCTGTAATATACCTGTTCTCTTAACCTTTAGTGTTTTCTTATAATCTGCTCAAACAACGCTGGCAAGCCAATAAGCAGCTTGTCTAATATTATTTCAGGTTCACGTTCAAACTGACGCGCACTAAAAATGCGTTGATTTTTTTCAAGCTTTTTACGTCCAAGGGTAGGTTTGAGCGAGTGCCAAAAGTGGAGCTAACTTCAACTACCTTTCATATCCTTTCTCTCGATCTCAACATTCTTGTTCTCGCGAAGTTAGGACGACGAGAGTAAGAGGTTAAGGAAGAAGAATAAACTACGCGAAAAAGCGAGCAAAGCACGCAAAAGGTATTTTATGCATCTACGAACGACAAGTTAAACGTTCGTACTTTAATTCTTAAAATTTTAGAGTTTATTTTCACTCGAGCTTCAACTGAAATAATACGAATGACTCCTCTTCATAAGTTCTTTTTAATCTAGATGAAACACTCTTCGACTAATAAAATTAACTTTTGATTCCATTATGTTCACACACACGCAGGGAATTCGCAATTTGTAAAAGCTCAACTTCACAATGAAATAAGGTAAAACGAGTCGAAAAAAACAACAGTACAAGAAATGGGTGAAAATTAACAGCCCAAGCGAAATTCAGTCGCAGAAATACCGGACGAAAGCGAGAAACGTGGACAAGGGCAGCACGCCATCAAAGCCAGAATGCCATGCGTAACCGCGCCAGTAGCGCTGTTGAAATTTCGAATTTACTCTGAAACTTCATGGCTAGTAACTGGTTTCCCGTCTGTCTCCTTTCATTTCCCCGCAGCTTGATTCTACGCCTCTCTCTTTCTCGTCCTCCGGTTCTTCACTCGCTCCTGCAACTTTTGATAGCTTTGTTCTAAAATTGGCTTTTGTGGCTTTGCTCTTCGTATCCGATTGTCCCTACATTCTTAATTGACGGAATAACGAACGAGTTTAGCTAATCACACCAACATTGCAAGCTCCGATTTCTTTTCACAACGTTGTTTATTTTCCACGCAATTTGTTTATCCATATCCCCGACAAAACCAAAGGATAATATATACTTCCCCTATATGTGGGCGGAAAATAATCTACAATGGATTCGGGGAACCGCTGGAATTTTCATCCTATATGCTGAACCTTGAAGCGAGCGCAAAGCGGTTTAGCGATGCAAAGTTGATTTTTGCATAGCTCTGCTCTTGCGAGGCACTTTAATATTGCAGGCCGCGTAGAGAAAGACGTGCGCGTCCGCGGAAAAGTGAAAATGTTCCGGAGAATCGATCGACGCGCCGTATGAATTTTGCAGAGACGAAAGTGAAACAGCCGAGGAGCTTGCCAAGATTTCGCTTGCGTCTTTTTCCCACTAATATTTCTGCGTAACGTGAAGTGGGTAGCCGCCGTGATGGTAAAAATTACTGCCTTCGCGAGGAAGATATTTCAAGGACGCGTGATATGTGTATTATATTCTTTTCATCATACACTTCAAACTATTTTTCATTTTTGGACTGTAAAAATTTAATTCCATGGTGAATCTCGTAGAAATATAATTGCATTTCTCAGCTCTGCAAAGATGATGCAGGAAAGCTGGCACACAACGCTTCTCGGAAGCCAGCGTCATCCGAAAATCCTCAAACTCGTTGATTAGACTTGGCATTAATGCCAGTCAATTAGAGAGCCGCGAATTTCGTCAGACCAGACTTCCCGAATTTCCAGATTAAACTTACATTAGTCCGATTAGCCGCCGGCGACGACCTGAAACCTGGCACTAGTTTTCTTATTAAAACAGAATTTACAACCTCAAGTTCTGCTGGCTCTCTCTCTCTCTCTGTTTCTCATCTCTTTATTTAACAGTCTCCATAACTCTTGCAGTAGGGCGCACCGAGTCTTATTAGTTTGCGTGTGTATAACGAATCTTTGGAAATTCTCGAGAAATTTCATTAACCCACCTTTTTGATACTGCGACTTAATAAGGCTGCAGGCAATTTCTTCGTAGGGCAGAAAACTTGTATTATCCGACCGGATTATAGCGGTTGAGAAATTGATTTTTATTAAGGACGAGAACGAAGCGCGTTTTGAAGTGCGCCGAAGAAAGTTCGGTATATAGTCAAGACGTGGAAGATAAGAGAGTTATACTCGAGAGTAAAAATAACAGAGAAGTGGGTATGGGTTATCTAGCTACTTGTTGTACTGAATTTATATGTGAAATATCTTAATCTTGTAATTTATTTATTTCTAGCATTGTACGAGAATCGTTGAAGCTTTTTCTATACAAATACATTCTCTTGCATTTGCCTAACTACATTGCTCTTTTTAAGACCAACGAGCGCGTGATATCTTGAGAGAGTGTAAAGTCTCTAGGTTTAATTTTCTCGAAAGACACTTATTGCGCGGACAAATTAAAAAGAGTCGTGCTGTAAAATTAACGAAATTTCCACAATAAGGAAGTGCACAGCTGTATATATGTGTATACACAACCGAGAGCGCGTCTGACCTAGTCCCGCACTATACCTTCGCTCTATATACATACATAAGTACAGCCTGTACTTAATCAGCGTATTTCAAAAACTAACTTTCATTGTGTACTCTTCAACCTTCCAATAAGTACAAAGTTAAAACTTTTTATTTCAAATGTATCTCCACCTACTGCTCTCTCGAACTCTCGGCTAATGTAAAAAGTTGCGCGCATCACTCGACTTTTGTTCTCACTAAAACTATACGCACGACGCACATAATGCGCGTATATAGGAATAATTTGCCGTATACTACAAAGCAGGAGGACTATCCTCGACAAAACAAAACTAGTAGCAGTGTATATAAAGTATCGAGGTATACTGAGCAGTATATATTAGACGGCGGAGGAAAAACGAAAGAGAGATTCGCGCACACGGCCAAGTGGTTCATTACGGCGAGTCGAGGCAGGCTACCAAGTTATGCAAAAGCCAATTATTTTTACTGACAGACAAGATTAAAATGCTCTCATCGATCGCGGCTTGCTTGGGGAAGCGAACTTTCCGAACGGCGTTTATAATCAGCCTTGAGTCGAAGAAACGAAAAGGAAGAAGAGCGTGAAAAGTTCATAAGAGGTTTTTCTGCGCTTGCAGAGTTTGAAAGATATTTTTCCTACCCTCTCAACCTTCCGACGCCTTTGACGTGCATCAGACTGCGATTGTTTTGAGAAAAATTGTTGTTTTGAGGAAAATTGTATATAATAAATCTAATTGTCATAAAGATTAGATTTGATGTGTACGGCTGCAAGTAGTCACGGTACGATTATGGTCAGACACACAGGTTAAACGCGCAGCAGAGGCGGTCATTATTTACCTCGAATCTTCAAATAATCACCAAAATATATATGTAAATTCCAGCCGCACAGGGACTCAACACAGCTTATATGCACTACTGGCACGTGCGCGCACACACCCGGCCCGCATTTGATGTGCTCTCGGCAAAACTGTAATTCTCCGCAATAAGGGACGTGACCTGTACTTAGTGTAATTGAAGGCCAGGCAGTAGTAGTAGCAGCTCAAGGAGGGCAAAGTGCGCATGCCTTTGTTGTCGCGACGCTCCTTGAGCTTGCTCTTCCATTTCCACGCAGCTTGAAGAAAAGTGTAGGAGAGAGAGAGAGCTTGCAACGAATAAACGGGCCACACAGCTGCGGCTGCTCGACAATTTAACGGAATTCCTTTTACTTTATCCTCGAGCTTCTTAACTTCTTCTTTTTCTCATTTTTTGATAAAGTGCACTCGACCAAGTCATTTGTGCCGGTCTCTGGGCCAGAGTGTTCAAAGCCTAGCCGAGTTGAAAAGGGGAGGCGGGTAATTAAAGATCCGCGAGAGAGAAGTGCGGCGCGCAGGAGACTTTTTAAGCCCGGATGTCTTTCTTTTAGAGCGGTGCGAACTAGCGAGACTCTCGAGAGCAGCAGCCACTCGCTAATTTTTCGAGATCTGCTGGGAACGACGCTGACTGTGATGTGTATGGATGAACGCCGCTACCTCTTGCAGCCGCGAGATCTTGTGCCACTCGTTGGATTTGAAAGGGCTGTTGCGTCGATGAAAGAGTTCTATCAATAGCTTTCACTATTGTATGTGATATCGTGTCAAAGGGTTTGTTCTTAATGATAGTTTGTAATTGTGAACTGGCAAGATAAGAATCGCGACGAAAAGGATTGATAATGTCTTGGTGTTCTGAAGTTAAAAAAGCTTCTAAATATTCGAAATTTCCTGAAGAACTTTCTAAGCAAACAAGGAAGTCAAACTTTTATCTGTCACAATATACTTATTCTTGTGGAAATTCTGGGGATTTTATCGTAAGTGCTATTATAGACGTATCCACGATTCTTTACGAGAAGAATGGAACGATAGGACGACGATTTACGCTCGAGACGCGATGAAACCGATAACAGCGCGAAAATAGACGAGTCTGGGATATAAAGGGACACCTTTTTTTTGCACGCAAGCGTCATTGAGCTTAAAAATAAATGGTCCTGTGAGTAAATATCGCCCCTTTTCGTATTCAAATCTCGACAGTCAGATCGCCAGGTATATGAAAGTTTATGAAAGCAGAGATTTGGAGTGAGATTCAAATCTTATTCGAGGCAGTAACTCCTCTGCACGTTATGTGGTTAGAATGAACTACCTTTTTAGATAATGAAACAACACAGTCAAGTCAACAAAACAGAAGAAAAAGTTGTTTACCCGTGCGAGCTTTTTTCTAAAGATAATTTTATCGGCATCAAGTAATAACGTTTGATTCAAAAACATCATTATTATAACGCTTGAATTTCCCACTTTCATCATCACAGCCCTCGGAAAATGCATTAAAGCATCTCAAAAGCATTAAAGTTTCTCAATAAAAAGAATATTTATGCGATCGTATAATATATCCTTATCTCCCGTAACTCTTAATCTGCGCCGACGAAAAAAAGCTCTATATATAGCGCGCGACAAAAGGCTATATATACGTGAGAAGAAACGCGTGCCGAGCAGCAGTGATTTCTCGTGAAAAATGAATTCCGACGGTCACGCGAGCCTGTCGTTCACATTCTTTTCTTTTCTCCCTTCATCGCTTGCCTCTCCCTTTCTCTCTACTTTCACGATTGGCTTGGATAATGACTGAGCGACAGATGGACTAACGCCTTCGCAACATCGATTTCCCCTTCTCTGAGCCTCTCGAATGATCTTTCCATGCCTTGCGCAAACAATAGAAATGTTTTCATCCTCGATATAAGTGTGAATTAATAATAAGCTATACTATTGAGACATTATGGAGGTATTGAGCCATTCATTTCGAATCTAGCGTAGGATAAGGTTATTATGTGATACGAGGCACATCCAATTTTTTTCGAGATATATTATAACTGCGTGGACGGAATGTATCTTTTTAATTTTTCAAATGGATACAGATGGTTGCAAATATAGAAGCAAAGAAGTGAATTGATGGGTCGGTGTTTCTTGTTGATACGATCATATTTGCTCAATTTTTTGTATACCATATAAAATGAATAAGTATGTGAATCTTTTTCAGGAAAGCGTATAATAAATTCAATATTTCAATTCCACGCTCCGATTCGCAGAGCAAAAATTTCTCAATCCACTCGCAAAAATATTATTCAGTTTTTTTTTCGACATTTAATAAACACACACACTCGGCATCGGAAAGTCGTTTATCAAATAAGAAGTCCCCGTAATTTCATTGTCGACTCTTTTGCCCCAGCCTTTTTTCTCCCTTATTCTCTCTACTTTCATCTCTTTCATTTATCGGCGTCGCAGCAAGAACGACGCGATTTCTGCCTTTCTCCTCTCGCTTTCAGCAAAATTGATTGAATTTTAAATCGCGATAAAAAAGCGCGACGATGAGCAGCTGCGGATCGGCAGCGAAACGCCGCAAATACTATATACAGCTGAGTTTGCGCGTTTCATGGATTGCATCGGCAATCACCGACTACCCCCGTGTTGTTTCAAAGCCGAATAATTGATCGCTTGCGTTGGAACGGGTTCTTGCTTTGAGGGTGAATATTTTTTTTTCACCTATGTGGACAAAAGGGACTTTGATTGGGAGCTCGTCACGCACTCTCTTTTAAAGCTGATCGCGCTGGAGTTTAATTCGTATATAAAAGTGCATTTGTGACTTGCGCTGCTTGCGTGAATAATTTTTTGCGTCTTTTTAGCGCGCTTAACGAGGCCGAAATTTTGACGTTAATTAATTTAGTTTCAATGAGTCGTGACGTTTTTACGGATGCCAATTAGCACTTTTAAAAACGTCATTGCAAATATCTTAATATATTTATGTATTTATATAGGCATTTAACGGATTTTTAAACTTCTCGGCAGTTTTAATTTATTTTCACAAAAAGAAGTGCAATTAAAAAGCGTTTCTGCAAAATTGTACGCGTGGGAATTTCAAAGGCTTTATTTCTCGCTCCACGAATTTTGAATAAAACGAGAAGTGATACGAATTAAAAGTCAAGTTCGTTCCAAAAAATTTAAAAGTAAATTTAATTACTATATTACAAATAGTAATATTCCGTCCAACGGGATCAATAATACGATGAGCGGATTAAGAAGAAATGAAATGCGGAGCTTGTGGAATCTCACGAACATCAAGCCATTAGTGCTTACGCGATAATGCGATTTGGAACTAATATGATGGTATCTATATGTAGGTATACCTATCTGTGTGGTCTCGTAATACTAATACGATCCCCGTACCGGTAAATTCAAATACAGAAGTCATTATACTTTATATAACAAAAGCCAGAGAGTACTCTTTGTCAATTCCATCAAGCTCCGGACAGCTTTTCGTAAATGAAACTTTTCGAATCCATAACGAAAAAAAAGGAGCTTGCAAAAGACACATTTCCGATACTTTTTAGGTTCATCTCCCGGTACCCTTCTAAGCGCGGTGGCCACTATTTACTTTCGATAACAGGTGCACCAATACTTTAAACTTCCACAGTGCTTTTTACTCCCGGCACTATAAGCCTGGGCGAAAGCTTTCAACAAAACGAAAGCTCGGCCCCTACCGCGAGAGCGCAACACACGAGCTTGCGCCCGCGTGAGCTCCTCAAGTGGATTCTGGACGCTCGTGCAGGACCGATCGATACTCAAATATCTGTATACAAGATTATACAACAAAAGTGTGAGGAGGGTGTATTTTCGAAGGTCGACAGCTCGCCTCCGTATTATTTTTCTTCTCTCATCCCTCGAGATTTTCTTTTTTCGACTGAATCTCGAGAGCATACAGCCTTGAAAAAGATGAGATTTAACGATACGACGATTCAAGTTTCGCGGGGTATATAATAAGTTATCCTCGGCCGCGACTATACCCGCTATTTTCTTCGTGTTTTACGATTAAAAGTTTGTCTAAGAAGAGATGGCGGAGTCCAGATTTTGTTTTTACAAAGAGGTCTGCGTGATACAAGCCAGCGATTACTAAAGCTCCGGATTCGTCCGAAAAGAACTCTATCGGTTACCCTGTTTGTTGTGTGCTTTGGAATGTTAAAACTTTTTCAGGCGTATAATTTTATCGGTCTTCTCGTGTAGATTAAATTTGGGTTTCACTTCTTAGTTCTCCAAAGTGGGAGCACAGAATCTCGACTTAACAATTTTTGAATTAGATTCGAAAAAGTGAATCGACAAAATCTCAACGAAAAAAAAAGAAACAGAAAACAAGTCGTAAATCCGCGACAATCAATACACAGGCAAAACAAGAGCTCCCGACAAAATAAAATGAAAAATCCGAAAGTTCGTCATTCAGATGTCGTCCGCGCCGAAATCCTTGTTAATTAAAATCCCCTTTCCGCAGTCGCGGGAAAAAAATACTGAAAAAAAGAACAGCTGGAGCAGCAGAAACAATCGAAACTTTGAAGCTCGCGCGCAACGCCGGCGATCAATGCTCTCGTATGGCGAGTTGGAAAAATCGTCGAGTTATTATCCAGTCGCTGGGACAAGACCTGGAGGATAATTGAAAGCAGGAGCTACGGTGCTATATAGTTGTTGTTGTTCTCTCCGCCCACGAACGCGGATTTATCGGTGAGCACCGACTGTTCATACATTATAACCCAACGGATAATTGAGAGCAGCGGGAAAATCCGAAAGCTTTTACGTTTATGTTTATATTTGAGCGCCCAGAGTTTCGTAGTTCGAGGAGAATTTTCGCTGGAATTCACCGAGCGCTTTGGTTAAATATATTTTTTGTTAAGTATAAAGATTGAAAATATATTTGTATGCAGTGGCTTTCGAATTGTGGATTCTACATATTTGTAAAACGAATTCGGATATTCGAGAGAAAATATTATACGACTGTGATAGCTGAATGCCTATAGGGTGAGGTATATTCCTCGATATTCAGTAGAAAAATTCGGATATAGTCATACACCAGAAATGCGTTCCAATCTCAGCACTTGATTGAAGTTATGGAAAAATATGGTTCGCATCCGTTATATATAAATTCTACGATCACTTTTATTAAGTAAAATGGATACGATATATAAAAAAAACAATGTTTCATAACGGCTAGTCTCAATAAAACGAAAACATGTTTGAAAAAGCTCAGTTCTACATGATCAAGAGACGAACACTTCTCCATACGAAAAAAGAACATAGCTCGTCGCACACAGCACGAAATTCAGCTTAAATTTAAGCTCGGAAAAATCCGCATTACTATTCGGAACATCACGCACGCGTTTTTTCAAAGGTCGCATCTTTCCGGCGCCGCGACCGCGGTAAAAATTTCGAAAAATCTCGTCTCGAGTCACAGTCGGTTCCAACGCTCTCCGTCTCTCTGTAAAAGCTCCATTCTGCCCTACGCATAAATTTAATCAAAATTCCATCAGCGCGCTCGCGAGAAATCGGGTCACTCGCCGCGGCACAACCTCCCCGACAAAGAGCTGCGCGAGACGCTGAAAAAGGGGCAGCTGAATTTCCGATCCAGTGTGTGTGTATGTGTGTATAGCGGCTCTACACTTGTAGCCACTACCTATGATTCCTCGAGACCTCTAGCAAACGTCTCTATATAGAGATCTGAATGAATGCGACCTCGATCGTTTCTTTCCATCCCCACCAGTGGGCAAAAGGTCAGTGTGCTTCTTCACGAGCTTGCCTGCAGCGATAGAAAGGCTTTCTTTCACTGACTCGCTTTCCGAGCTTTTGCTCTCGACAATAACGTCGAAGGGAATAAATTGGCTCGTTCGTATACCTATGTATAAGCTTGGGGTAATATTTTTGACTCCGCCAATCGATTCGAATTTATGGAGCTTACGTGCTCTCGTGAAAAATGAATATTAGGACATTTAGCTAATGGTATGTTATCAAGTTGTGTTATCGAATGCACTGGTTGAGAACAGCTTTTAAATATTTATATGACAGATATGATCTTCATTTTGGTTTTAGTAGGGGATCCTACTGATTTATGCAGGAAATCAGATTGGGAGCTTTATATAGAGCTTTTTATACATTTTACTCCAAATCCTAAAATGATCTGAAATACAGCAATGTAAATATTAAATTATATTGCCACAACGTATATAATTTAATACTTTCTGCAAAGTGCTTTTTAACAGCCGTTCTCATAAAATTATTTTATGTAAAACGTATAATATGGATATCTGCTTTACTTTAGACACTTTGCTTTCCTACAGGTCACTTTAAATATTAACTTAATAAATGTTCGTAATAAAAATATTTAAATGTCACCAGGTTCAGTATAGAACAATAATTTTTTTTTTTTTTTTTTTTTTTGATTCCACAACAATTATATTAGAGTTTATATGAAGCGTTACGTGGAAACACCATAAAACTGTGCATGCATATTCGGATGTTGAAGCATTTTTTTTGCAATTTTTTAGCAAGCATGGAATGATGAATTCTGATATGTAGCTGTGTCCTTTGATAATTTTTAGGTTCAGATATACACATTTTGTTCGGGAAAAAACAATCACTAATCCTAATATAACGCGACGAAAAAAAAACACATAAACATAATATAAAATTAAAACAAAGCCTTCTCGTAAAAGTCGACACCTGACACCACCCGCACAACACGTGCAAACCAAAACAACGCCTCCGAAATTTAATTTACGTTCCAAACACAATACGACCGATTGCACTTGAAAATCGGCAAAATAAAGCAGAGAAATGCAGACCATAAATCTCAATTAACAAACACGCGATTTTTCTCCATCCAAGCACATAAACGTATAAACGACTCGACGTCTCGTTAAACTTTAAAGCGAATCTCGGAACGAGCACCGTTTGCCCATGGGGAAAATCGCGCTCCGCCGGGGCGACAACTCGCAAGCTTATCGAACTGTGCCGCGATCCAGGACTGACAGCGCGACGAACGTATACGACGTAAACACACCTTTGCCGCGGCTGCGTAGAGAGAAACCCACCGAGTTTACTTTTTGCGTTATTTAGAGAGAGAAAGAGAGTTGTCAACGGCGGAACGCAATTCTAGGAAGGTGTGTGTTATTATAGATTTTACTCTGAGAACGGGAACGAGGAGCAGTCAGAAATGACTGTTATTCGAACACACATTATAGCATATGTGCATCGATTATTCAGATGTTAAATATTAAGCCGCCAATATCGATTCTATGCCTGCTATTTAATTACGATACGAGCGCCTTTTAAAATGATCGATGAATTAGTTATAGACGGCCTGACATTGGGATTCGATCGTATCAATCGTTAGCTTTGAAGTGCTCGTTTAATATTGAATTGCAGAGCTAGAAATCGTTCATTAACGGCATAATAAATATACATTTTCACGGCACCCCGATCAGCTATAATTATGTAACAGTAGCTTTAGAATAAAAATTATACACAACGTGTGGTGTGTATTAGACATCGATAAATCCTTATCTCGACCTCACGTAGTAATTGCAGGAGTTGTAGTGCGCCTAACGTATAATTTTCCAACGATTTTAGCAACACCAAGAGCACGAAAAAAAAATCCGGCGTAAAAAACGTCCGCGAAAAATCCGTGTAACAAGCTGCAATTTTCGTTGCGTGTATATATAATTACGTAACATCCGTATCATAAGAAATTTAATTTCCTTCTCGCGAAGCAGCGTCAACGTTCGTTACAGTACCGTGTGGCTGCATAAAAAAGAAAAAAAAATGTTCCTAAAGATGCTGACAGACAGAGGGATGATAAAATTGCATCCAGAAAAGAGAGAGAGAGAGAGTGAGCGCGCGCAAAGTAGCTCGATCCCGCGATCGAGCCGCCTCCCAACTGGAAACGCCCGCCCTACTGTTGACAAACACGCAGCTGCATCGCAGGGTGGTGGCAGGTGTGCGCGCACAGGTTCGAATAAACTGAGGAACGCGCAGCGCGCGATCAACACCGCTGCAGGTGGCGAACGCGCGTTATCATCATCGTTATCATCATCATCATCATCACACGCGCACTGTGGACACTTTGAACGGAGGGCGCTGCATATAGCTGGAGAGAGCTTCTCCCCGTCGTCGAAAAGTCGGCTGCAGCGCCATTTTCGGGCAGGACCAGCCCCGCGACTGCACTTTCCTCTTATAATATATACAATATATATCGGACACAGCACTCAGCCTCTTTCTCACTCACTCGCTCATTCATTCGATTCTCTGCGTGCAATGAGGCATGCTGCTATGTGTACATTTAACCCATCTGGAACGTGTGTGAGATGGTGTGCGATATATAGCTGAAACTTGCTGAGAGAGAAAGATACACTTACGTGTTGGGCGCTGGGCAGATGAGCCGTGACTGACACCCCCCGAGGCCCCGAGAACTCGTGCGAGCACGAGAGCAGTAGGTATAGTATAGCCCGCGCGCCCCCTTGCTCTCTCTCTCTCTACCGGTGGCACACAACCAGAGCTTCAGAGCTGAGCGCGCATGTGCGCGCACCAACTCGAGTTTCTGTCCTTGTTTACCTAACTGCTATGCCGATCGCGCTCTCTCTGCTGCAGACGATGCACACGACTGCGCGGCCGAGCTTCTCGCGCAACCCTCCGAGGAGCTTGCAGGCGCCACCGACAGCGCCCCGAAATGTGTACCCCCACACGGACTATATAGATATACTTGCGCCGCTTGATTTGCTGAACCCGGAATTTTTTAAGCTTTCGGTTTTGAGAAGATATAGTTGTCAAGAGTAGAGGCTGAGGATTGGTCTGAATACCCAATAGGTTTGTGAGTTATTTTAGATTGTGTCTTAATTTCTTGAGGAAAGTTGAATGGTTTGAATTTAGGAAGAAATTGATGGTGTTAATATAAGAGTCCCGCGATATTTGAATTTCCATTCAAAGTAGATATTGCGACTAAAATGTTTTTGCAAAAATTCATTGATGAAGATAAATGGAGACTTCAACTTGTATTGAAATATTACACCCTACCATTAATTTCAATACAGCAATAGCTACGTATACAAATGCCACAATCAATTCTCGTAATACATTTCCAACGTATATTTCAGAGTAGAATTTGTCATTGTAGCGCTAATGAATCCCATTATCCCAGTCAACCACAAAGTTTATTCCAGGCAAAATTTCAGCAGCCATACCTAACGCTCTTTTGAAAATTTAAACGTATACGCCATGCTCGTGTATCCTCGTATGCATACATACATACACATGCCCAACGCGATTATATGCTCCTGTGTGTACAGTTACAGAGATATTTGAACAGCCAGCGTAGTCCAGCCAGGGCTTGTCGCGCTAATCCGCATATGCCGTTTTCGCGGCTCCACAGTCACAGGACAAGATTATACGTACGCGCAGAGAGAGAGGTCGTTACTTTAAAAGGTATGCGTGCTTTTACACCGATTCTGAGTAGTTCCAATGAAACGGAAAATTTATGTTGTACACGTGGATAACGAGGACACGCATAAGTATATAGTGCTATGACGTTTGGTTTTTGGGTAACCTTTGCAATCTTGTGGAGCTCTCACGTTTAGAATGCAAACTACAGTCGTATTAGAAATGGATTCTATGTATGAGCTAGTTCGTAGAAATAAAGGATACACGTGTACAGTGCAATTTAAGAATATAGGCTTGTTTCGTTACTAATTTCTTACGCATTCACAAAACGTTTTTTTTCAATATTTCTCGTCAATATCTAATGAAATGTTTGAGCAGTGTTCGTATTCGGAATCAGCTGCAGTAGTATAATCAAGCCATAAGTAGTAGCCGTGAAACAAAACAGTTTTGAACTGGTCTTATCCCTATCGCTTGAACTTTACGGCTCTCTAGTCTCTGGCTAGCTGCAATAGATGGCGCATGGGCACTTTTACCTCTCGCTTTATAAAAACTACTTTTAAAACATATCTTTTTCTGTAGGTGTATAGGTACGTGTGTTGAATTAATTGAGGTTCCTGCACCATTAAAATACCATATAATATGGAAATGTCAATTGAAAAAATATAAATAGATTGATTACCTTTTTAAAGTGAACAAATAAGTAAGATTCAAAAGCAAAATGTTAATCAATTATTAATCAAACTAATGAGACATAGATTTGTATAACCACATTGTGCAACAGTGATCCATTCATTATAGTATCAAAACTCGGACAGAGTGAAATTAATCATAAATCATAATAAACTCGTATTAGTCAACAAAGCGGTATTACGAACTACATAGAGCTGCATATACGATTTTGAATTAATAACAATTAAATGAAACAAATTTTTAATTCCTTCTTTTTACTCCTTAATTCAACTATTATAATAATAATCTAAGTTTATATATGTGTAATATTGTGGAGTTGAGTTGGGTTCCTTACTAAAGATTAACCATGCTGATATTAAGCTATTAAGATTTCGTGAGTTAAATTCTACATTTAATATACTTTTCAGACGACTAGTGTATTTCGTGACTGATTAGAGAATTTGCCGCTTTATCTTACTTTAATAATAACTAATTATGAATTAGATTAAAGTAAGATTTATTTATTTACTGCTCACCGTTAGCAGATAAGTTTCGTTATGAATACCAAATATAAAGATTAACGATTATACGACCTTGCTCATTAAACTTCTAAAAATAGATTTTAGATGACGTCGTTTTCTTTTTTATTCCAACAAGCGCTCAAGTGCCTATACATATGTATACATCTCGTAAAATTGAAGACTAAACACCAACACGATATCATTATAAATAAAAAGTTTGAAACATATTTAAACGTTGATACAAGTAGTAAAATAATTTTCGCAACATTTAAAACTAGTCTATAGCATAATATATGAGATGAACAGATTGAGTTGCTGCGTAAACATTACAATCCACCAGGCTACAGACACACGCACACACGCACACAAAACATCTAGTAGGCAATGTCAATATCGCTATAATCTCTCTCTGAGAAGTCACCCTGAAAGTTGCTTCTTCGTTTGACACAGTTTTAAATCGACACGTGTGCGCAGAAATCACCCGCAGCGACTCATCAAGCGGCGGCGGCGGCACACTCTGCCGTCTCAAACGCAGCCATTATTCGCTGGTAATGGCTATACTACAGTATCCATCGTCCTTGAGCCAGAAGCGTTGCCCGTTTTCTTTACAACGCGCGTCGAAGCCTCTCGTTCGCTCTCTTCTTCGCAAGCAAAAAACAATGACTGGATGAGATTGACCGCCCTGCTCCGTTAGTTTCCACTCTACCATAGACTATTGGCAGGTGTCAAGTCAACGGCACTCTCGCAGCCTCTGAATAATCCCGAGAGCGCCTCGTATCTTTTCCGCTTTCCGCGGATTGAAAATAGTGCGCGAGCTCTCGAATCGCGGCGCTCAATGTAATGGCAGCCTTTAATGAAGCCACCGGCAGTCGGACGATTTATGAAATGGTACGCTATACTGATATATGTGGTGCGAGAACGCTTTTTCCATGAGCTTACGCACTTTTTCATTACTACATTGCTCGGTATACCGAGAGGAAACTTTGATCTGTTTGTTCATTTTTGCCGTTAAAAGTGGTTGCAAGCTCTTCACTACCTTTGATGCACTTTTGTGGTTATCTGCTTCAAAGTCTTTCGTTACTCTTCTGGCGCAGTGCTTTGTGATCAGTAATATTGAACATTTTGATCCAACTTTATTTTTATGATTCGTACTCGTATCTACAATAATAGTTGTATTGCTTTTAAGAATCGTATACTAATACTGTTTTTATTAGTTATATCACACGCGCGGTTCTGTTATTAGGCTGCATATAGTGAAAATCTAATAGTATAGCCACATCGTTAGTTTAAGTTAGTTCTAGAACCATAGCTCTCCGAAATGGACATTGGTCGGTCAACATGGTCTCTGGGGATAAAGACTCATCAGACCGTCGAGAAAGAGACAAGTTTAATACTTACTGATACATCAGTGTTGTAATTTACGACTCTGCCTTATAGTATAAGTATGATAAACGATATTTATTATTTTGTTATAACAAGTCTTCATTTGTTGTATACTGTTAATTTAGTAACTATATTCTAATTGCATTATTTTCTATACTCTATTATGTTTACGTAACGATCCTCTCACAGTAAGTATTGACTAGCAAAATAAAAACATATATTTTGAGAATTATATAACGCAATGCGCGGAATCCGTTGGGAAATTTTTGTAAAACAGCTATTCACTATCGATCGCCATTCGCGAGTCTGTCATCGGAATTTTTCCTACAGATTCTACTCGACGGAGCACTAGCAAAATGACGTTCTTTCGAAGTAGAAGATTGAGCGATTTTAATGTTTCCTTCGCACAACATTGAAATTCGTATAGAGTGTCTCTTTTCGATGTCGTACTATATTCAAGGTTTGAGAGAGTATTATAAAACATAAAACAATCCATACGGATTGAAGAAGTGTCCACGTGTGTCTTACAAATCTCCAAAAATACTTGGATAGTTCTAACTGTATAAGTAATGCAAGTTTTATTAGAAATAATAAGAAAATTATTAATTGATTTCCTTTAACGGCGAATGAATGAAATCTTTTATGAATATTTATATATCCAGCTGTCACTGATATGAATGAAACATGAACGGTTTTAATGATACGACGACTATTAATATTTACAGCAAAACATGCAATTACGTTGACGCGGTATGACTGAATTCGAAAGCTATTTTCCGTACAGTCCGCATCCGCTTTCTCATCGAATTTATTCGAAGTCCCGCGTGCACCGGAACTTCTCTGAATGGTCGAGGGAGATTCCGTGCAATGATTGAGTAGTGCGGCACCACGAATGGTCAGACCGAAGAGACCGAATCGCCTCTGGCCTTAAAGAGCACCTACCACTCGTTCTGGATTATACGGAGAATCAATATTCCTTTTTGATCTATCTCAACGTGTACATTAACGGACCGAAAGATTTATCTTTTAAATTTTTAATGTTAAATTCTTATCCTATACATAACAAAAAATATAATTTTCATTAAATTGACTGCAGTCGAGAGTATCATTTTATATTACGTATACATTCTAATTAGCAATATCAATATTATGAAAAAATGTTCATATCAACTCGAATGAATTTTACATTTTCTTCATTTTCAAATTAATCAAAACCGAATTTTGAGCAGACGGCTGCTGGCTTAAAAAATGTAGGTCTTTCGAAGCTGAGCTCATTTTTTAAATGCATTCGTTATAGAGTTTTAAAATGAAATAGATTTAATGAGGCAGCTACATTTTTTTCTCGAATATTCAAGACCAGATAATGCAGAGATATAAAGGAAATAAATAAATAGGCGGATCGATTAGAAGTAACAATTAGGAGAACTCAGTCTTGCGTATCCGTCACTAATAATTTATCATGCACGACAATATCAAAGTCACATTTACTTAAAATTTAATGTCTTCAATATGCTCGATTAATGGTTTTCAGCATATTAAATATTCTGTATAATACGCTAACACAATTTAGTTAGTTATTATTACAAAATTACATGTATCTAACAATCAGCGGTAGCACTATCGAAGGCCAGAAGAGTCATTCGTATACAGCAGGGAAACAAAGACTAAGAGCTCAAGGGAGATCGAACGTATCGACGGGGCGAGTTAGTATGTGAGTTAAGTGAGCGCGCGCGAAAAGCAATCAACGCGCGCGGTCACGACGAGTCGGAGGGCCAATGAATATGGATGAATCTTTGACATCGGTGTGAGTTTCCGCTGTGTCGCGTCGCGTTGTCGTCCTTCGCATGAAAGTGCCTCGACACTGCGATTCAACGTTTGTCGTTACCGCTGCCGTCGAAACAAATCAATACGAGGACGCGGGGAGGAACTGTCTCGGTTAAATCGTAATCAAAGCTTCAGCAAAGAGCAGCAGTTGCAGTCGAGCTTTCCTTTCGATCTTTCTGTTGGGATAGTTTTCATCCTCTCTATCTTTTCGTCACTGGGGTGAATGTCGTGGACTTTTGATAAAACTGAATAAGCTATACCTAGGGTAAGCTAGTTTTATATGTGTGTCGGTAAATTATTGCGTGAGCTGCAATTTTATTCTCGTGAATAATTATTCAGTTCATTCTTGTTCTTAAAAATCTATATTAAACGTAACGCTATCGGATTAAAGTTTAGCAATACGCATAAAAGATTTTTTAAATAAAAACTCATGTGGAATTTAACTACTGAGCTTCAATCGGTATGGATAATTCAGCAAACACAATGGAGCTTATCGATCGTTGATATGTAATCGAGCGTAACCTGTATTACCGATCCTCAACGTCGCAAGCTCGTACGAGCTTTTAAAGTATGTTAGAGTTTCTGACTTACCGACAGTCGCTATAGATTTTCTCTGGTAGAACGACAGACTTACCTGTAAAAGAGAAAGGTTTAGATTAGAGAAGCTCAAGAGTAGTTCGTGCATGGGGGTGTAAGTAGTACAAGGCTTGATTAGGCCAGCCAATTGCACGAAAATTAAATTGGCGCGAGGGTGATCGATGAAAAATACCGATGAAAGCTCTCGCAGTTTCGTGAATTTATTCGGTGCTCCGGAAATGAACGTTGGACAGGGTACATGCAGTCATCACAGTCTCGCGAATATGCCATAGGCAAACTCATTTCCCATGCATCTCAGAATTTCATGCCGTACGATATCGTCTCGATACTTGCGATTCCATATGAACATCTCAACGGAGTCGTTGATACTTTGAATTCTAGATGTATATATCTATAGAGTCATTCGGTTCTCGCGCAGGAATCGCCAAAGAGCTATAGGGATTCAAATATTCAAGATGCTCGTATACATTTATTCTATGAATCCGGAATGTGTGTTTATTTTATAAACTGCTAACAGCACACAGCTTTGTGAGAATCTACTTTGTCATTCATTGGCTCTGCAGGGAATTGTATTTTTAAAGAAATGCATCGATTGCTGCATTGTGCTAAATAAAATATTACTCGATAATTTTATGCTAACTGTATGGATGAAAAGATTAAAGTTGTTACAAATATGAACTCTTTGAATTTAATAAATATTATCAAAAGTTATAACATGAAAAAATAAGTGTCAACTTAAATATTAATGATGCTGCACAGAAAGTGAAGATAACTGCTCATGTCAAACAAACGTAGACTATGTATTTCTAGGTGATTTCATTCTAATGCAGTGTATAAAAATCAATCTCAAACGTTGCACACACTCAAGTCAACAGCGTCACATTGTTTTCTATAATTAATATTCCAATCCTAATGATTCATACATTATTTTGCAGGAAAGTGCATCCAAGGGCATCACACATTCTAAAAAAATATTATTAAACTAACTATAATCACTAACACATCCGAAAAACAGAAAATTCTATTCTAGAAATCGTAATGAAAAAAGTCTACAATTCTATATGCAAACCGACAGTTTGCTCACAAAAATTCTGTACCTGCACGATTGCCGGGCCACGTTGCGCCTGTGCAATAGAAAACACACAAAGGAAACGATTACAGAGAGGACAGAGAGATATATAACGAGTCTATGTATGTGTTTGTATGTGTGAGCGCACGAGTGCATAGAAAAAGGGCGACGACTATCTTTCTCTCGATTTTCACTGTTCCGTGTAATTTTCGCTCTACAGGTCCCGAAAGAGCCACTCGTTTATTTCGAGCGCACGAAATATGCTATACGACCTATGTCGTATAACATCGAGAAATAAAGGAGGCCACCAAGCTTTCCTTGTGTCATCAAAGTGTCGCCCTTTTTTTACTGCCTCTGCGAACTTTTTTCAGAAAAGTTTAAAAGCTGCACGTTCTGCGGCTTTTAAGAGTAAACATGCTCTAAAGAGAAAGATGGTTGATTGACCATACACCGCATTTCTCTAGGCATTTCTAGAAAAGAAAACGGAAAATGTTGTTGATATTTTATGTTTAGAAAATATTGAATTTTTTATTATTTTCGAATCCATTCAAAGAAACACTGTAGATGTAAATTTTGAAATTTTATTTCCATAAACCCATCATCTATGAAAAATCAAAATTCCAATATTTGTTGATATATTGAACTAGAAAATATACGAAAACGTGAAATAGTTATTAAATTTACTGTACATATAAGGCATACGCATTTTGACGTGCCTTATAAGAAATATAGTTTTGCTTTCCCGTATATACGTTCTTGACTCTTGTAAAGTTTTATACTTGAATAATTTGTTTTTTATTATAGCACACGAAAATTTTCTTAATTGCTAAACTTAAGATTAAAAGTAAAATGGCATATTTAAATGCAGGAATTGATCTCAATATTGAACCACAGGGTACTATAAGACAAGCTAATGAAAATTTATAATATAAATTTAAGTTTACGTGTTTTATCTTTGTATATCGCGCGACCATATCATCCACATACCCTATCTCCAGTCAACAATTATTGTTTCCCCATCTATTTCCGTTGCAACCGAGGCAATAAACCATCTGAAATCGAGCTTCTTTTTCAATTACTTCTGCCCGTCTTCTCTATTTACAAAAGAGCCTTCCATCCAGTGCCGCGACAAATCGCAGTTTCATCACGAATCTCGCTCGGATGCAATTACGCGAAAAGCCAGCTCAGGAAATAGAGAGCAAGAGCTTGCTGAAGATCGTCGTCGTCGCGCGCGCGCGAAATCTCATCGGAAGAAGTAGCGCCTGGAGTCGGAGCGAAAGAAAAAGCCTTTTTCAGCCCCCCCCTAACACTTCCTAACCTCAGGGCGCTCGGTTCTAGTGCGGAAATCGAATTAACGCTCTCGTGACTCGCTCGACCAAATTGGAAGGACGAAGAAGGAATATACGTCGATATAAAGTTCCGATCGATCAGTATTCGCTAAGCCGTAATAAGCACATATCGCAAACAGTGATCTATTGAAATTTGAATCTTTCGGAACACGCTTACGGAAACTTTTCTCATAATACGCATAAATGATTCTATCTATATATTGCTATACGTTTCGATAAAGTATAAAAGAAGTACGAATAAAGGGATATCCATATAGTAGTCGTCGATAAGGTCGCAACGGGATTTTCGCTTCGTTCAGAAGGGCATCATCATGAGGAAAAGCGTTTCGCGCCTCGGAAGATTCCCAAGTTTTAAGCCTCGCGGCAAGAATCCCTGCTCAATATTCCTCGGGCACTTGGAGTAATTGAGGCTCCGCGCGAGAGGCCAAGGTTCGCGCTCGTATTAGGTATACCGGCATTAGTATGGCGCGCGATGTGCTTTCTGCGCACAGACACGTCGACGAACGGCGCGTGGGACTTGCGCGTCGAGAGAGAGATAAGGCAGCCAACGGGTGGAACGAGACGTATAGTCGAAGTCTCTGTGTGTGTATATATATAGGTAGATATATATTATAGAGAGACGAAGGGTGTATGAGTCTTCGTCGGAGCGAGAGTAAATTGCGATGCACTGCGCGGGAACGCCGAGATGAAAATTCTATAGAGAGGCGATGGTGCGTTGTGTTGGAATGGGCGCTGATGATGGAAAATCTGTTTATGAGAATTTTTTGCAATTTTGCTCGCTATTCGGTTAGAATGAGATGTGGAATTGAATTTATAGTTGAGACATATTATTCGGAATGATCAGTAATCGCGAAAAATACGATTAATGTTATATTATTTTTTTGTGTCTTTCCAAATTTGCGGTGCAAATAAATTTGTAATCGTGGTATCTATATTTAATCCACTTATTATAATTAAAACTGAATCAAAGTTTAAAATTGTTGAATGATAATAAGTATTATGTGAATAGTTAATTAGAATCTTGGATGAATTAACGAGGAAATATCTGAGCTTATCTTCTTCAATTCTTTTACTCAAATAATTCAAATTTCATACCAATTGAATATAATACGGATCATTAATACGGATTATACCTGTCAATTATTTTAAAACCAAACCTTTTGTTCATTTTCAAAATCAAATAATTGACTGAACAAGAGCACAATGTACTGTATTAAGAATTCGATTGAAAAAAATTCAACAACTGAAATATCACAAACAACATCAATGATTTATTGCTGCAATCAAAGAGCTTAAATAAAGAGGTTACGCAATAATCGCACGAAACTTCATTAAACGTGAATAACTGCGATATATAAATAAGGTATTATGAGAATATTTATCCCTGGTAGAAATCTGAACATTTAAAATGGCAAAAAAAATAAGAAATGGCCATAAGATATAGCTAAAAATATATAGGAATTTACAGTGATGAAACGCTTTTTCTCACATTTTTTGGGCATTTCATAGAATAAACATAACCTCGAAACCATCACAATGAGAAATATTGATCTTACTTTTCGTAGC